>PVHY01000969.1:124345-182760 GCA_004024945.1 Uropsilus gracilis | reverse complement strand
AATTATATAATTGATGCTTCCAGATGGCACCTACATGAGGTACAGAAAAAACTGATGAAAATATAGAAGGCTTCTAGATTGTCTTATTAGTTATGGAAACTCCTCTCTGAGCCTTTTGTTTCTTCTGTAAAATGGGATCATAAAGTGTAACTCAGATTTGTGAGGATTAGAGATGAAGTATTGAAAGTCCCTTGCTTTGTGCCTAGCATACTAGGAATGATTATTGTTATATTCACATATTTACAAAGTTTATATGCACTGACAATATGTTGGTGCCTCAGAATACATTTAGTTAGTGAAGAAATTATGTGAATTTTCACTCATGTAGTGACTTTAAAATGCCTCTTGAAGCTAGCTATTTTCAAAGTGAAAGACATCAGATACAGAAGGACAAGTTGGACATTAGATACAGAAGAATTTATGGGTGATTTTTTTGAGTTTGCGTTAAAATGTAAATGTCTGGCATGCATTTCAAATGAATTGTCTGGAATAAAAGTATACTTAGGTTGTAGTAATAACTTATTGTGCTAATCTTAGGTTTCAAGATTGGTTTATATATTACTATCCATTTTCATTGTGCAACTGTGCTACTGGAAAGCAACAGTTGAACTTTGAATACAGGATTTAGATTAAGCAAATCATTTTAATTCATTTTGGCCAAACTCTGACTACGGTTTTATGTTGCTTTTGTTTTTCATTATCATTGTTTACGATTACATTAGTGTTTCTCTTCCTGAAACAATATGCTCAATACTGTTCCTTTTGAAAATGTACTGGGTTTTCATACATAATTGTGTCCTTGGAGTTTGTGCAGTTAACTGTACAAACTTTAAAGAAAACAGATATGAATTTTTTAGGTTCTCCCCGGGTTTCAAGGTAGCAGCACCTTATCCTGAATAATGAGCCTTGAAGTACACCTTCAAGAGACCTTACATGGCATAAAGAGTAGAAGTTTTTATAAAATTGAAATAAGTTATCCAGAAGACATGTTTTGCCAGGCCTTGCCAAGTAATAAAAATTTTTCTTGTGCTGGCACTTTATTACCTAATTATACACATTGGAATTAATATTAAGTTTGAATTCCTTAGAAATGAAGAAACACTGAAAGTTGATATTTTTTCCCCCTGGAAATGTTATGGTAATAAACACTTAATATTTAATGGGTTAGTAATATATGTTGTTGTTTGAATTGGAAAATTTGACTGTTAGCGCTTTCATCATCTATAGAAAATAGGCTAGTTCCTGATCAAAGAGGTGTGGTTGTAGGTTGTAATGAACTTTTCAAATAGCTCTTGCAACTCCAAACCACAAAATCCATACTCTGTCTTTATAGTCACACCTAAATAGTTAATGATAACGTTCTGCTTATAACTTGAGATAATTAAACTAATATGACTATCATAAAGAGAAGGGAGTATATCAGTTTTTTGTCAGTGTAACAGTAGTCTTTCTGTAGAAACTAAAAGTCTTCCACTTAATGTTTATGAATTCTGATATTTAGTAATAACATGGACATGTACAAAGACTCAAACTATATAATCAAAATTTTATTGAATTATCTTACTTTAAACATTTACTTGTACCTGATAAAAATTTGAACATGTATGTCTATTCTAGAATTTAATTCAGTTAGTCACTGGCTGATTCTTGAGGTAATAGATGAGTTATTTAATCTTAGCAGAAAACTAGTTCTCTACCTTATTTTCCATCAGTCTGTATTTTTATCTCCAGATTTTAGTCTTCAGTATTTTCCCTCTTCTTCCCTATTCTTAGTCTCCACAAGTCTATTAAATTTTCCTGTCTATAAAGTCTTCTCTTAAAATTTGTTCTTTTTTATCTTCTTATTTACAGCACTTAATTTTTTTTCATAATTTCAACCTGTAAACTTATTTCTCTAGGTAGGTTTTTATCCTTATTTCATAATTACTAGACCGCGTACCATGCTTAAATGATTGTTCTTATAGCCTGTTTGATAGTTTTCAACTACAACTTCTTAAAACTACTTCCTCTGAAAAAGAAACATGGTAAGGAAAACAAACCTTTTTTTTTTTTTTTTTTTTTTTTTGAGACTAGATCTCACTGTGTTGCCTAGGGTAGTACTGAACCATAGACTCAAGCGATCCCTAACCTTAGCCTCCTAGGTAGCTGAGATGCTGGGATTACAGGTGGGCACCCAGCTATTTTTCAGAAACTAACTCTCCTTACATTGCCCCAGGGTAGTCTTGAACCCGCAGGCTCAAATGATCCCTGGCCTCAGCCTCCCAATGATGGGATTACAGACGTGCACCACCACACCTTGCTGGTTTCATTCTTGCCATTCTTGAAATGGCAATAATTGATACTGTTTTGTATAAGGGTTTAAGGTATAATTTGACTTTTCCCAACTAGTTTGTTCAATGACAGACATAAATTACTTTTGTGGGTTAAATGTGCAGTTAGCTTTATTGACCTGTCTTCTACATGAGAGAAAGTCCATAACTGGTATAAAGAATTACCTTAGAATCTAATTTAGAAATTTAATTAAGCTTTAAACTTGTTTTGATTTGTTGTCTTGACCCCTATTGCCTAGGAAAACTATTGGATTTAAATTTTAATGTGGGGGGGGAGAAGTAGTCTTTGTATATGTATGCAAAGCAATTGCTTAAATGTGCAAAAGACTCTTATTTTAAAGATCTTCGGAAAGAATTTGCTTTTTACTGAACTACTGTGTTTAAAAATAAATATCTTTTTATTGGAAACATCCCAAATGCCTAAAATCAGTGAATGGTTAAACAAATTGATGTAGCTCTACTATGGAATACTGAGCAGCAGTAAAAAGGGACAAATCATTGATAGAGGCAACAAGTTGGATAGATCTCAAAGGAACCATGCCAAGTGTAATAGCAGTGTTACAGTGGAACACCCAAGTAGTTCCTTTTGTATACTCTTAAATTGACAAAATTATAAAGAACCAGGTTCACTAACCTCGCTATTTATTGCCAGATATTAGGAATGAGATAGTGAAAACAGTGGGTTGTGATTTAAGGGAGTAGCATGAGAAATCATTGTGGTGATGAAAGAGTTGTGTTTTCTGATTGTGGTATAGTTATGTAAATCTATCTGATAAAATTGGAGAAATGCTAATGAATGCATGTGCAACTGGCAAAATCTAAATAAGATCGATTTTCTTAATTTCAGCCCCTGGTTAGGATATTTATATAATCATTGTGGAAAATGCATGAAGGGTACATGGATCTTACTGTACTATTTTTGACAACTTTCTATAAATCTGTAATTTTTTAGAAAATAAAAAGTGTACTGGAAAAAGTACCATGTGTGTTCTTATGTAATTTTTTTTAAAATATGTTTTTAAACAGCATTCTAAGTCACATCCATGTGCATGTGAGCACAGTAGAAATGCCTCTACATCAAAATTAGTCAAGATGTGGTTTGTTACATGCCTTGTTTCTTAAATGCCAATTCTTATTCTCTTATTAGGATTGGTTGCCCCTTAACTTTCCAAGCCCTCTTCTTGAAAACTAGAAAGGATCAAGTATCATTCATCTATATTGTTCATTTTTCAGTTGTATAAAGATACTGTCAAGATGCTATGCATCCATTTTTCAACCTGATATTGAGATTTCCAGTTGCTGATTATGAGTAAGATGAAATAAAAGTTGTTATTCTATATACAGACATAAATCCATAACCGGGCACAGTTGGCGCGTGCCTGTAAGCAACAGCTGATGGAGTCGTGGCTGGGATGGGAATTGCTGTTCGAGTCCCACAGGGGCAATGTAACAAAACCTAGTCGTCGCCCCCCCCCCCCCCCCAAAAAAAAATATATACTTGGGCATGCGCTACCTGGGAAGCTGAGGCTGGGGATTGCTTGAGCCCGTGGTTCCACAGGCAAAACAGGGAGACCTAATCTCAATAAATAAATAAATAAATCCAGTAATAGAAATTATCTGAGGAAAGAAAGTGATTTGTTCCACTATTTTTTTTTTGTCTTCATGTAAATATAGAAGCATTAAATGTTTTAAAGCAATGATGGAGGACTGAGAAAGTCAAAAGTAAAAGTGTACACCACCAGCTTTGAAGCTGCACCTTCAGTGATAAGGATGACCTTGACTCATTTTGGATTAATTTTTGTATGTGATGTATGGTTTGGTTATGAGTTCATTTTTTTTTTTTTTTAATATGTGAATAGCCACTTGTTCCTTCAACAGCTTTTTTTTTTTTTTTTTTTTTTTTTTTTTTTTTTTTTTTTTTTTTTTTTTTTTTTTTTTTTTTTTTTTTTTTTTTTTTTTTTTTTTTTTTTTTTTTTTTTTTTTTTTTTTTTTTTTTTTTTTTTTTTTTTTTTTTTTTTTTTTTTTTTTTTCTTGAAAATGCTGTTTCTACCATTGAATTCTTGGTACTGTTGTTGACCATAAATGTGGTAGATTCTCAATTTTTATTTATAGTCCACTGAGTTACATGTATGTAATTAAAGAGAATACCACAATTTGATTATGTCTATAGCAAATTTTGAAATTTGGGACTTGTGTGTCCTACAACTTTTTTGTTCTTTTTCAGTAACCTTTGGCTATTCTGCATCTCTCTTATTTCTATATGAATTTAAGATAAGATTGCCAGTTTCTGCAAAAAAGTCAGTTTGGATTTTAGTAGGAACTGTGTTATATAGATTGGTTGATTTGGCAGTTTGATGAATATTACATTTTTAACAGTATTATGTGAGAGTATTTATATTTACTGGTTTGTTGAAATAATTATAAAGTCATTGTGTTAACATAAAGGCCATATTTTATGACAAACAACTTTAAAAATTAACGAAGACAAAGGTGTTGGTTAACATTTTTTGTAAATCTCCTTAAAGTTTGGCTCATCAGAGGATAGCTGAATTTTCATGTCTGCTTTGCATTACTTTAATGTGACATAGGCTTTTGATTGATACAGATGAAGGCAGTTTGGCAGCAGACAGATTTGTAAAAGAAAAGGATAGCCCTCATAGATTCTGTGAAAAGATGTTGATGACTGGCAGAGGTCTTTGGACCACACTTTGAGAATAGGTCATTCAGGGGAAAGATGTTTGTTTGGAAACTCAAAAACTGGGTTGAAAGCCACAGGTCTGCTATTTAACAGCTGATGTGATTTCAAGCCTCTTGGAGTGTTTTTTCATCAGTAAAGTAAGGATAATGACTTTCCCTTTTCGGGGTTTTGTAAGGAAAGATCATGCCTGTGAAGTTCTTGGTGTATAGAAGCCATCGAAGAAATTGTTTGTCTTTCATTTATAGGTGTCAAATTCTGTATTACAGAATTTGCAGCGTTCTTTTCCACTAAAAGGTAAATGTATCAGACTGTTCGGTAACTACCATGTAAATTTGGTTTATTACAGAAACATTTGCTTAAGTGAGCTTTAGGCATTATGATTAGTTTTCTGCTGTTAGTCCTTTTAACTACAAGTCATGATAGTAAACCAAGTAAAGGAAATAAACGGCAGCCAAAAAAACGTGAAAGAATCGCTAAGACATGGGGTAGTAAAACTGATGCCTCCTTAGTCACCTCACTCTAATACTGCTGTTAATCTTGAAAAATGAGTAAACTGTTTTAAAAAATCTGCTTTAAATAGGGCATAATGCTTTAGTTTATATTTTCCCTGTTAAAATTAATAGAAATAAAATTTCTAATCCTTCATGATTCGATTAAAAATACTGTCATTTATATGTAAAGTTAAAAAAATGAATTTACCTTTGAAACTGTATCATTATATTAGTAACTCCAAGTTTATCTGCAAAGCTAAGGTGATATTGACACAAAATAAAAATACATGTAAAATGCATCAGGAAGATATTTTACAATGAAAAAAGTTTGAGAGATTAGTGATAGAATGGGGTGTCGGGTCTGGTTGTTTTTTTTAAATTATTTATATATATATATGTTTCACATCATTGTGATCCCTAGGGGTCCCCACCACCTCCCCTCCCTGGCCACTCCAGCTAGTCCCCTCCCGCAGTTGTGTACTTTCATTTGGTTGTCCATATATTAGTGAAACCATTTGGTTTTTGTCTTTTTCCTTCTGACTTGCTTCTGCCAGTATGATTTCTTCTAGGTACATCCATGTTAACAAAAAATCATCAAATTTGTCGTTTTTTATTGATGCGTAATATTCCATTGTGTATATATACCACATCTTTTTTATCCAGTCATCTGGATGAAGGCATTTGTTTTGTTTCCAAGACCTTACAATTATAAATAGTGCTGTAATAAACATCCAAGCACAGGTATCCCTTTGTACCCACATTGAGGTCTCTTTTGGGTAGATTCCCAGAAGAGCTATTGCTGGGTCAAATGGTAACTCCATTTTCATTAGTTTGAGGGTCCTCCACATTGCTTTCCATAGTGGCTGAACCAGTTTACATTCCTACCAGCAGTGTAAAAGTGTTCCTTTCTCTCCACATCCATGCCAGTATTTGTTGTTGTCTGTTTTTTGGATGTGGGCCATTCTTATTGGTATAAGGTGGTATCTCATCGTGGTTTTGATTTGCATTTCCCTTACTGCTAATGATGTTGAACATTTTTTCATGTGCCTGATAGCCATTAGCCATTTGGACTTCCTCTTTGGAGAAGTATCTTTTTAGATCTTCTCCTCATTTTTTTTTTTTTTTTTGAGACTATGTCTCACTGTTTTTGCCTGTGGAACTGCAGGCTCTCGTTGCCCGTGGTACCACAGACTCAAGCAATCCCCAGCCTCAGCTTCCCAGGTAGCTGGGATTACAGGCACGCGCCACCACACCCAGCTATTTTTTTGGAACTAGGTCTCGCTATGGGCCCCAGGCGGGACTCGAACCACAATCTCTAGCCCCAGCCGCTTCATAGGCTGAAGCTTACAGCCATGAACCACTGTGCCGGGCCTTCTCCCCATTTTTTAATTGGGTTCTTTGCTCTGTTTTTGTTAAGTTGTGTGAGTTCTTTGTGTATCTTTGTTATCAGACCCTTATCACTTGTATGGAGGGCAAAAATTTTTTCCCACTCGATTGGAATTCTTTTTGTTTTTTCTGTTGTCTCTTTTGCTGTACAAAAGCTTTTTAGGTGGATGTAGTCCCAGCTGTTTATGTTTTCCTTCATTTTTTTGCCATCTATGGATGTGGCCAAAAATGGATTTCTGAATTGTAACTCATGAAGTGTTTTGCCCAGGTTTTCCTCTATGTATTTGATGGTTTCGGGTTTTACGTCTTAAGTCTTTTATCCATTTTGAATTGGTTTTTTGTACATGGTGTGAGGAAGGTATCTTGGTTCATATTTTCACATATCTTGTTCCCGTTTTCTCAGCACCATTTATTGAAGAGGCTGTCCTTGTTCCAGTGTAAGTTTTTTACTTCTTTGTCAAAGATTAATTGACTATATATGCGGGTCTGTTTTAAACAGGGTGGTCAGAAAAGGCCTTAACATTTGAGAAAATAGTGGAATGAAGTGTCTGACTAAACCATGAGATATGTAATGGGAGAATATTCTAAGTAGAAAGAACAAAGTACACAGGCCATAAAAATAGTGGCATACTTAGAATGAAAAGTATACTTCTTAACTGAAACTCATTATTCTGCTGCAGACAATATTTATCTGGGGCTGTCAGCTACCTGTTTTTATTAACTAAATGAATCATTCCCACTCTAAAGCCTCTTACTCCTCAATGTACTGGATTTTTAAAGATCTTTGCAAAATTTATACCCAAGTCTTTCATCCCCAATTTTTGAAGGGTCTTGTCTTTTAAACAAAATGGCCTACATTTACATAAGCCAGTAAATCTTTGTTGCAAGCTTATTTGGCCCAAACTGAGGGGTTCTCATGAATCAGTCCAGTGGCCAATCACTTGGGCAGCTTTTCCTAAAGTTCCCTGCCCTTTCTTCCCTTTCTCCTTCCTGAGGATATTAGAATGGGGAGAAGGGTAAGAGCCAGAGTGTACCTTTCAATCAGATTCTTGTGAAGATATGACAGTTTAGAAAAATTTAGCCTTTGCTTAAACTATTCTAGTGACAGAAGTACATTTCTCTGGAACTTGTCTCTATATTCTTGTTATTTCAGTTTCTCCAGATTGCCAGATATTTAGGTTATTCTGGTGAATTTTGTTTGTTTGTTGGAGTTTATGTTTTCCTGTAGGAAAGGCACAGTCATTGTTAAAAAAAAAAATGCTAATTTTTTTTTCAATAGTAGTCTGAGATAATATTCCAAAAAGGCAACTTAGGAAGTAAACCTTTTGAGAAGGTTTCATGCCTGAAGTCTTTATTCTCTTTTTCCCCCACTCTTGGGATCAATCATTTATCACAAATGAACAATCTCAGTTTTTAACTATTTCATTTTTTTTCAGTCCAGACACAGTTGAAATGGTATCATAAAAGCACATCAATATCACCTCTCTTCTTTTCCCTCCCCTTATATGCTGACAGACCAAGGTGTGTGCACAGATTGAGCCTGCTTGCCCAAATTCAAGACCCTTCTGATTGACCTAGTTGCTCTAGAAAGGGAAAGTGGAGGAATAACCTATGAAATGTCCTTAGCAGTTCTGTTTCCCTCTAAACTGTCTATAGGAGGGGGAAAAATCTATCCCTGATGTTTAGTACCCCCTTATATTTGCCAAGCTGTATTCCTGTTGTTGCTGACTAACAAAGCATATTAGAGCATATTAGATCATGTCACAGAATCAGGCACCAGATCACAATGGTTTCTTTTAGGTTTGGCACAACTGCATGAAAAAGATGGTTTGAAAGACATTTTAAAAACTCATTTCTAGACTTGTGTTTCAATTGATTTTTTAAACATTATGCTCAGATTTAAGTGTCTAGTATAAATTTGTCAATTTACATGTCAAAGTGAAACACATTTTGTATTTTTTTTTTTTTTTTGGACTGGGATAGAACATACAGCCAGTGTAAAACTTATTTCTAAAGTTAACTTTTTGAAAAGTTTAAATTTTTTAATAAAAGTTATTTAAAAAAAAAACAATTCATCCCCTTAAATAACAAACAGTACAGTGGGTCCGTTATTATCATTACCTTACTATTTTATTATCAGGATTCATGAGTCACTTGAAGAAAATTAAAATGTTCTTTGCACCAGCAGTCATACGGATTATTTTTCATGCTTTCAATTCATTTATCAAAATCATAAAATGTTGCTATTTGTTACATGTTAAATATTGAATTATGTGGCATATTTCTCTATTGTTTTTCTTTTCTGGTTGACAAACAGTAATGTACAGTGAACATATTCTTTAAATTATTTAGTCTCTTTCATAGAGACCTTTCATTTCCCTTAGAGATTGTCTTCTGGATTCTTGTGTCCTACCCTCATCTTGGGACTTCCTTAAACTGCTCTCCTAAACTGAACCAGCTGTTTGCCAGCCCTATGGATCCTTCCTGTTTCTTTGTTTTCACACTAGTTTTTTTCTAGATAATAGTCTGGTATTTTTCCAGGATAGGTAGCTTAGAACGGAAACCTTTAAGACCTTATATGTTGATGCCTTGAATCTCTTTTTTTCCCTTTGAAATCATTTATTTCAAACCAAACAATTTCAGGGTTTTTTAAATATCAGTTTTTAACCATACAAACACTTCATACTTAACTCAAAATGACTCTGGCTAGGGATCACTTGAGTCCATGGGTTCAAGACAATCCCAAGCAACATAGCAGCCCTAGTTTTCAAAAAAAAAAGGGGGAGTAAACCAGATTTAATTAGACTTTACAAATATCCTTGACATTTAGATTGTTATCAACCTGAAGTTAGAGCTTATTGCCCAAACAGTTAAAAGCATCTGAAAAATAAAACTAAGCAAAACATACATTTGTCAAACATAAGGCATCCCAAGTGAAGTTTGACAATGAATAGTGACCCAAATCAAACATTAACATTAATTTGCTCTGGTCTTTAATATCTTAAGAGCCTAAAAACAGTATTATCTAGTAATGAATTTTAAAAGTCTGCAAATGACAAATTTATGAAGTTCTACAGCCTATTGCTGCTGCTTTAGATTACTATTAAATAAAACGAAATAAATCCCAGTCTTTAGTATTCAATATATACTTGAAAACATATAGTAGTATGGTTTTTAAGTTTATAAATTTTAACATCTGTAAAGAAAATATATAACAGAATCTTTTTCAAGTACTCGGTCTCCAAATGCTTTACCCTTTGGTTTTAAAGCCATACAGTACACTCATTATTACTTTGTAGATTTAACATTGAGACAATTCACTCTCTTTGTGTTGCAAAGAGAGGGGCACTGTGGAAATACCTAAGTACTTCATTATAGAAAACAAAGTTGAAGCAAAAATACTTTGTTGCATGTATTTTGTACATTACGTAAACATTTGGAATAAAAATCAGCGCAGGTCAAAATATTGTTTTCTAGGAATCAAAATCTTTTTATCACTTGTATTGAAGGTACTTTTTGTTAAGTAAGAGTAGATAGAACCTGTTCCTAAATTTGCTGATAGCTTAAATGTCTTGGAAGCAAATGTCATTTGCTAACAGTCGTACTAGTTGGCTGGCTGTTGCAAGAAGGAACATAAAACTATTTCAATACTTATTTTTCACGTAGTATTAGTAATATATTAGTAATTATGTAGTATTAGTAAACATGACTAATAGGTCATGTTTATCAGTCTATATATTTAAGTAGATTAATGCAGTAAATTTCAAAATTTGTGCAGGAAAAACTAGTTGATAATTTTTTCCAAGAAGGCTACTACAAAATAATTACTAGAAAATCAGTTCCAGCTAGTCCATGATTTAGCAAACTGAATTAAAGTTTAAAATTAGCTTATTTTAGTTCCTATATTACTTTGGGTATCTAGAGTTTTCCTATGTAAAAGAGAGTCCTGACTACATCAAAGCATTGTGATTAACATATTGAAATGCTGATTAAGTTTTGAACTGTATATATGATATACATAAAAATTTGAATGTCCTGACCATAGTGTCAGAGTAGTGGCCTTAGGATTTCTTCAAGGACTCAATCAGAAACTGAAACAGATAATTCTTTAATCAGAAATAGTATGAGGCAAATGCTAAAATTTGATACAAGAAATTAGAAAGATGTAAAACCAAAGATAATCCTTTCTACTGAGCCCTTATGCGAAATTTTAAGGCTTATGTCAACATTCTGTAACAAAGGCAGCCACCTGTAAAAGGAAAGGATTGTCCCATCCTTTGCAAAGCTTCCAGTCTTTGAAGGAGTATTGCCGAAGTTTCCCAGTAAGCCAACTAAATATTAAATATGCCCTGCAAGGGTGTAGACTCTTTTATGGTATGAAGTCTATAAAGAATATAGTTAAAAGTGTACCCCTGGTTAAAAAGCGTACCCTGTCTTCCTGTGCCCTGCTTGGGTGAGTACCAAGCAACATCTCTTCTCATTTCCACCTTGATATAGGCCACATCATCTGCACAGCACAGATTTTTTGAGACCAGTTTATTTTTAATCACAAAGAAAAAGAACATCATTCACAACTAATCATAAAATTTTCTTCAAAACTAGTAAGCTCCATATCTTCTTTTAAATTCTAACATACATCTTTACTCCAAGTAGTTACAGCCTAATTCTGTTTGGTAAGGTGGAATGTACATTGTATTTTCTAACTTCCTTTAGTGCTGTGTTCTATTGGTTAGTTCTGTTTTATAATGTGATCAATGAAAAATTTAACATTTGGGTAATGTCCTTAACTAAGTCTTCATGCACCCTGTGGCTTCCTTTTCCTCTCTCCCCATTCTCTCTAAATTTCTCTGCCATAATACCTGACTGATCATGTAGAGGACTAAATTTACAGTTTTTATCTTGTACTTAGACATGTCAATACTGTCTTCAAGAATCTGAGTTACTTTTGAGAGATCTGAAATTTTCCAAGCATATACAAAATTTGATCGATGCCTCATTTTTGCAGTCATTAACATTTTGTTCTTTGCTTAGTCGTCTTATCAGTCCATCTTATTTTTTTGTTGTTGTTTATGTGTTTGAAAATAAATTGCAGGAATCAGTATAATACTTTATTTTTTAGTTTATTTTTAATTAAATTTTTATTAGTTTAATTAAAATTAACTAGATTTTAATTTAGTTTAATATTTTTTTCATTTAATTTTTTAATACACTACATCATTGTTCATTTTTGTACAGTATTTGAGTCTCCATAGTTCTCCTACCACCACACATCCATAATCAACACCATAGTCCTGTGCTCTTCCCTTCTCTGCTTAATCCCTCATCTTCCCCCCACGCCTGCTATATGCCTCAGGTCTATAATTTTTGACAAAAAGATAAAAGGTTTTGTCTTTTTTCCGACCCTTTGTCTATTTTCCCTATATTCTCCCTAAAGTGAGAGAATATAGTATATTTTTCCCTTCTGACTTAGTTAATGTTAATACTTCATTTCTAAATACGTTAGCATGTATATAACTAAATATAGTTCAGTATTTGGTTACCTTTTTTTTATCAGATAAATGCAAGGAAAGTGCACAAATCTTAAATGTACTACTCAGTGAGTTTTTACAAATGTATGCTTCCATGTGACATATGGCTAGAAAGATACAGAACAGGTAGTTTGTTACTTAGCATTGGTCAACATCCATCCCATGAATAGGTTTTTTTGATTATCTACATTATTTTTCTTAATAAAAATAGCTTTACTGAACTAAAATTTACCAAACTGGGAAGAAATTCAGTACACATTTCATATTGAAGTATAATACTGAGGTACAGTTTTGTGTGAAAATTTGTCCTTTTAGGGTCACAATAAATGTGTTAAGACAAAAACCAGATAGTGATTTGCATAAATTTTCAACCAATAATACGGCAGTAATATGTCCAAGTCATCATCATGGAATAAAGATTAGGCAGAAATTGAGAGTAACATTTATAGAAATAGACTGGGGAACATCAAATATGCCTCTTCAGTTATTTTATATGATCCCAAAGATAATGAAATGTGCCCATAATCACACATCTGAATACAACCAGATGCTCTTGATCAAGCATTGTTACAAATTTCTACAAGATTTCAAAATGTGGTGTGGGTGGTTTAAATAATTTGTAAATACTTGATTTGTATAAATTCTGTGAAATTGATTGATTATTGGACTTTTTCTGCAGATACTTTTAAACAACTTTATTAAAATATTCATATACCATAAAATTTGCTCATTTAAAATTTATAGTTCATTGGATTTTAGTATATTCACAGTTATGCAATCAGTACCATACTAATTTTAGAACATTATTGTCATTTAAAAAAAGAAACTCCAGAGCCATAAAGTAACTGCAGTGCAAGGAGCCACCCATAAAGGCCTCTGGAAAACTGAAGATAGTCTTAACACAGAATGTGGACCTAGATATACAGAAGCAACCCTCCTTTATAGTATTTCTAATAAAAATTAATATGAATGGAGTTAATAGTTCAGATGGAGTTTTAGACCCAACAGCCACATCAGAATGGCAGAATTCAAATAGCATCCATCATATTTGTTCTGTAAGACCTTTAGTGTCTAGTAATAGCTAAAAAGAATATTAAACTGCCTAAGCCCTTGGAAGGACAGTGTTACAGCAGTTAATCAAAAAGAAAAAAAGCCATCTCCCATTCTACACATTAAATTTAAACAGTCTGCTTTAAAAAGGGAAAAAAAGAGATCACTTGCACAGACACATGCAGGCAGGGCAAAGAGCTGCATTTCAAAAGGGCAGGCTTATTAAAGAAAGAAAAAGGGACATATACATAAGTGCAAATGAGCAGTTCTTAAAGGTGAGAAGTTGCCTTCATTTTCCACTGTAGTAAATCTCTGGTTCTGATGAGATTATAATACCTGGTAAGGCAACTTAACAGATATTATAAGTGATACTGATTTTTTTTTATTCATTGAAATATGTAAGTGCTCTTACAGTAAAAAAGAAGCCCCATGTCTGTTAGCCATCACTTTCTATGTTCTCTGTCTCCCCTAAACCTATATAACCACTAACTTACTTCCGGTCACAGCAGATTTACCTCTTCTGTACATTTATACATGGAACTTGTCATCTTTTATGATTACCGTTCACTTAAGTATATAGTTTTTGACTCTCATTATGTTGTAGTAGTATGAATCTGTACATCATTATTTTTTATGGCTGAAAAATATGCCATTGTGTCGAGGTATACCTTTTTTTTTAAAATCACTTCATCAGTTGATGGGCATTTGAGTTGTTCCCACCTTTTGGCCGTTATGAATAACTCCACTGTAAATGTGCTTGCACATGTTATGTGGGTATATATTCTAATTTTTCTCCAGTGATTACATCTACATGAATTGCTTGGTCACATGATAACTGTTTAACCATTTGAGCAACTGATGAACTGTTCCCAATGTAGCTGTACTATTTTGCATTCTCAGCAGCAATATAAAAGGGTTTCAGTATTTCCACATAGTTGACAGTATTTGTTACTGTCTTTTTATTATAGCCATTCTATTGGGTATTGTAATAACATCTCATGGTTTTGATCTGTGTTTCCCTAATGGTTAAAGATACTGAATATCTTTTCATGATTTTTGGTCACTGTTGGCACATTTAATGTAGACTTTGATATCTGAATGTTGTTTATTGTAGCTCTTGTGACTCCAGATATTCATAGTTCAGATTCTTACACCATATAAAATATCAGTATGCATATGAACACACTAATGCCTTAGCATTAAGTCATATTGGAAAATTGTAGAAGTACTATTCGTCAATGTTTTCCAAACTTACCTGATAGTTAAATCACCATTTTGCCCAGAACAGTTCCAGTTTTGCCCATCATTCTGACATAATTATCAAGTGCTCTTCACTATAATGTAGTATGCCCAGATTTGGATAGTAAAGTATATAGTTATGCTATGGACAGTAAACCTAGGGTACTTATTGAAATACACACTTGCTGCTTATTAAATCATAATCTCCAAGAAATAGATCTGAATTATCAAATTTAAGGTGTAGCACATTATAATATATTAATCTAGCAGTATGTTGCTATTCTGCGACCTTAAAACCAATTTTACTGTTTTAATGGAACAGAGAGTGCCAAGTTAAAATTGAAGAGAAATAACCTCATCTGATAACCTGGCATCAACTATAATCTTAAAGTTATAGTAGAGGAATATTTCTTAACAATCATGTTGGACAGTCTTGGGGAATCTGGAGAGTGTGGGAACGAAAACATAATTATCTGGATATAGGATAGGATGGAGCTCTAGTGAAAGACAATAAGCAAAACTGAGCTGCTTTTCCCTTTGAGTCTGATGTAATTAGAGATAATTAGGAGCAATTTATGGGTAGGAGATGGAAGAAGTGTTTTCAAGTTCTGAAGCTAATTAGGAGAAAGATAAAATTGCACATTGTTTTTTTATTTATTTGGAGGTCAGTGGAATTTGAACACGTTCAACTCACTGTAATAATGTGCACTAATTATTTGTGGAGGGTCTCCTACTGAGCCTATCACACTTGTTCATTTGATGTTTATCTTGTATTACCAGTGGCACTTAGTTAAGAAGTAAATGACTAGAAAGAGGAATTTATCTGTATCCTAACCCAGCTATTAGTTCATGATCTCTCCATTAGCCGAAAACTTGAACCAATTCTTCTGTGGGTTATAAAGTGTAATAATGCTTTCTTAAATGTGATAATCCACACCATAATGTTTCATCCAGAAACTCTTTGGAATGGGAGGGAGAGGGCAGGGCTCTTTTTTCCCCCTAAACTTTATTGAGGTATAATTGATGTGCAATAAACTGCATGTTTTCAGATGTGTGTATTTAAAAGAGCTGTTGTTTTTTCTTTAATTGGCACTTTTTCAGGTCTTCCATTATAATTTGTCTTCAAACAGAGTAATAGATATAGAAATGAAATGGCCTCATTAGTTTAACTTGAAGAATTGTCATGAATTATATACAGAGATATTACATTGGCGTATTATGGAAACTGGGTCATATGTATGAACCAGGTACTATCTAAATTTCAAGAGCTAGTGACTTTTTGTTTATACATATTTAACTGACCACAATGAGAGCAGAAAAGATTTACACAACAAATGAAGGATATAGAATAATGAATGAGAAAATTTTAAAAATAGGGAATGACTCAATTAGAGACCTCAGAGATAGTTGTTAACAAAAAAAAAGAAGGTACATCAAGACCAGTGTGAACTTGACAGTGAAAATAGTGAATTGAGAGTCTGAACTAGACTCCGGAAAATAGATGTAATTCACCAGATAAGAAGGACATTCTTAATAGGGGAGGAATGAAGTGAATACAGGTGATGGAAGGTTAACTGGCTAACTTGACTACAGTCTAGATTGCATGAGGAGAAGTAACAGTGGAAACATAAGTTTGGGCAAAATTCTAGAGAATTTAAATGCCAAACTAAAGGAATTAAAATGTGTCCTTTGAGTCCAAGGGAATTACCAAAGTAAACAAGGCAGATTTTACCTTTTCTTTTGATACAGATTTTGCTTTTTCTTTAGGGCTGCATTTTTCTTGAAGCCTTTTTAAATATCACCTCTGATTCTTTGTGCTGATAGCCTTTTTTTCTTTCATACTTAAGTTATAGTTATAAGAAAATTAATTCTAAAATTTCTTTTATAGTCAACATGTTACCTCCTTATTTTACCAGCCTTGTCAAATTTCTTTATATTTAATAAAATCAGATTTGAAAGAGAGGGGGAGATAAGTGATGTGGAATTAGAAGATGAGCTACTTTATGAAATAGTTTTCAGTAATAAGAACTCTAGACAAAACATGGAACCTTAAAAGATTCAAAGATAGTAGACCCTCATATAATAATCAAGATTATGTTGTCTTATTACTTTTTAAAAAAACCTTTTAATATATATATATATACATATATTTAAGAAGCAAAACAAATTTATCTTAAGAAGTTACCTTTTCTTTTTGAAGTGTCATAAAGAATCTCTGGTGATTATAAATGTAAAGTTGGAAGGAAAATGAGAAGATTCCAAGACTGCTTTCTTTCATCTGACTTGTTTTTTAACTCAGGTGTACAAATGAAAATTGCTTTTTTAAAAAAATATATTTTTTTATTGAATAAGTTTTGTTTACATTTGCCTTTTGGGTGTTCCTCCCCCACCCCACCTCCCTGATTTCTCAGTCTCTTAGTTCACTGCCATTTATTGTTTAATTTTTAGTCCCTTGGGTTCTTCCTTTTCTTTTCTGTAGCAATGTCCTTTTGTCCAGTGTGGACTTGGTTTCCTCAGACACAGTGGCCTATGCTTAGTTTTCCAAGTGTCTTTTTGCTGTTGTGTTCTTTCAGTGCCTCCTCCTCCTTTCTGGTTAGCTGCTCCGGCCCATCTTCTGTCATATTTTGCTCTTTCTTTGTTTTATAGTTCTGGTTGCTGGCATTGGGAGCGTTTTTCCCAGCCAAAGTTTGTGCACCCATTTCTTTGATTGAGATAGGACCTGGCAGATGGTTGGTCTGGTTTGTCCTGGGGCCACTGCCTGTCTCTGTGGCTTTCCTCACCCCCTAAAGTGGGAGGGTCCTTTGATCATGCTGAAGGCATCTCTGAACCGGAAATTCTGTTCCCATCGTTGTAGATCACAGTGGTTGTATTCTGAGGTACTTCGTCTCTATAATCAGTCTTATAGTCCTGTGTCCCATGGATCTGACATGTTCGTTGTTCTGGAATACTTTTTGTTTTTCACCTCTGTATTCATTTGCAACTGCCTTTGAATCGCTGATTTGGTTGCTTCTGGTGAGGGTTGACTGAATTTGGAGAAGGAATTATCCCTACCACCACTGACTAACCCCTTCCAGCCCGCCCCCTCCCCACCCCCGCTGCCCATGAATCCTGCAGGGGGCGGTGTTAGTGCCTGGCAGCATGACTGAACCGGGCATGTGGCATATGGGCGGGGCTACACCCCCCCCCTTCCCCAGCCACCTTGTGGTACGGTGACCAGGGGGTGCCCCCCAGCTACTCCCCACCACCCTAGCAGGTGACAGGGCCCCCCACCTTGCGCACCCCAAACCCCGAAAGGATTGCAGCAGGCTGTATGGCTGGGTGCGCAGTGCCCAGCAGCATGGCTCGAGATAGTCTGCTTTTAAAGAGCTATAATATTTTGATAATAACAGTTTCTTTTGCAAAAGTAAGTCACTTCACCTCACCTTGGATTTTTGTAGACATTTAAGCTTTTTAAACTGTCTCAATTTTCTATCTTTTAAAAATTTTCCTATCAATTAACTGTCCTTAAATATGACAATATATACATTATTTTAATTTAATTTCCATGGAAGAAAATAAGCGTTTACTGGTCTCTGATGTGGTTCTACTGTATTGTTTATTAATTTATTTAGCTAGCCATTCCTTGAAAAAAGATTTAGTGAGTACCTACGACATACCAACTCCTGACTTTAGGAATACAAAAATCAGTGATTTCAGCTCTTTCTGTAGAGCAGCTCAATCTAATAGAAAAGGTAATCTAATAAACCCTTACAGTCCACTTGATAAGTTTGGTTTAAAAAGTGATAATTTTAGAAATACATGGTTTTTAGTGGAAGCTACATCTTGCCATATCTGTCCCTACTTAAGTCAGATAGCATTCCCTAAAATCCTCATGCAAGCTCCTCCAAGTCTCTACTCATAATATTTCTTCTAACTGAACATTTACAATTACTTTCCTCCCCCAATGTATGTTTCTAAAATAATAGTTTCTTTTTGAAACATACTTCATAAGTACTCTCTTCCGTATGTTAGTGAGTTATTGTGTATTTGTGAGTCTATCATTTTCATCACTTTCATTATTTGTATCTGGTAGTATGTGTGGTTCATCTTGTGTACATGTGCTCCTATCTCCCCTTATCCAAAGAGACAAGTGAATTTGTTGACCATTGTACTTAAATACAGATGTGCATATGTATAAATATCCTGTATTGATTTGAGAATGGGAGAGATCAAACTTACAGTTCAAGTTTAGTGACAGATTCAGATAAAGATATTTCCTTTTGTGAATTCAGATACTGTTCTTATCCTCATTTTTCCCCCCTGAATTGAATTGTGTCTTCAGGGCTGCTTGAGAAACGTGTTTCTTGACTAAGCTTGACTTCCAAAACTATGTTAAGTGAACAGTCATGTTTTAAATTGTGCCATAGAAGAAACTGGTAATATAATCCTAAGGATGAAGAATAGTAGTCTGAAAAAGATTGTTAGTATGTTTTTGCTCTAGGAATGTTTCCAGTAAGATAGCCAGCCACATCCCTCCCTCATTTCATTTCTCTTATTGCTGTTTGACTTTACTGAGACCAGTGTCCTGACCTTCATTTCTAAGTCACCCAAGTGGTCGTCTTTCTGTGCTTTCTTTGATATGTGGTAGTAAAAGAAAATAAAGAAGGAGCATATTTAGCCTTTTCTTAAAATGAATTCTGTTTTGATTTGGACAATGATTCTTTTAATTAGTTCTTTTATATTCTTTGCCTTTGATGTCCATTTATGGATTTTTTTTCTCCTATAAGCTTCTTTTGTCTCTTTTAAGTTCCTTTGCTACCTCTTATTCTTATAAATAAATTTCTTTTCTAGCTACTGAAGACTTTAGGGCCATTTATTATATAGTATAGGGTGAGTTAGGCATGAATACTTTGAAGTCTGTCTTAATACCCATATTCTTATATTCTTGAATAATCTTCAGTTGCTTCTTGGCCTTTTGTCTAAGATCAAGTGTAAAAATACCCTTCAACTTTCTTTAGAATGTGTTGGTTCCTGTGTGTCAAGGACTGTGATAAGATTTCTAGGAGACACTAAGTAATGAACAAGATAATTCTTAACTTGCCGTAAGAAGCTTGCCTGAGCTGGGCATGGTGGCCTGCGCCTATAAACCCAGCTACCAGAGCCTGAGGCAAGGGATCACTTAAGTACATGGACTCAAGACAACTCTGGGCAACATAATGAGACCCAGTCTCAAAAAAAAAAAAAGAAGCTTGCCTGATGTGTGTGTGGTCCCATTTCTTGCTGCTTGCATTTATATAGTCTTGTCCTTATAATTTGTTCATAATCCTAGAATTAGAGAATTGTTAAACGAGGAGGAAGATCGCTTCCCCTCAGTGAGATAAGAGGAGGATACCTCTTTTGAATTATACCTTCTCTATCCCCATCTGAGAAAACTTCTGAAAGAAAGGATATGTTGTATCGCTAAGGTGTGTGATGGAAAGTCTAAAGATTTCTGCAGTGGTAAATCCCTATACTTTATTGATACCAGCCTTTCAACAAATTTAAGCTCACTAATTTCTCAGTTTTTTATTTTTATTTATTATTTGGTGATGGTGTATGCTCTGTTTTTTTAGCCTCTTTATGGGTTTGTATGTGTGCACAGCCTAAGAAAACATCTTGAGACTGGCTGATTGGGGTTGGGGGGGGGGGGTATGCGCGCACGTGCGTGTGCGCGCGCACATAACATGAAATTTGCCCTCTGAACCATTTTTTAAGTGTTCAGGTCAGTAGTGTTAAATATATTCACATTGTTGAGTAGCTAATCTCTACACCTCATCTTTCAAAACTGAAGCTCTCTACCTGTTAAATAATACTTTCTCATTCTGCTGTTCCCCAGCTGCTGGCAACCAGCATTCTACTTTCTGTGAATTTGATTACTGTAGGTACCACAAGTAAAATCATGCAGTATGTGTACCTTTGCGAATTATTTCATTTAGCATAAGGTCCTCAATGTTTATCCTGTTTTAGCATATGTAAAAATTTCCTTTCACAAGACTGAATAGTACTATATTTTCTACATATTACACATTGTGTTTATCTGTTAATAGACACTTTGGTTGTTTCCAACTTTGGCCTATTGTGAAAAATACTGATACGAATACAGGTATACAGATTTCTCCTTTTAGGTCTTTTAACTGTATATCCATAAGTGGAATTGTTGGAACATAACATAATTCCGTTTTTAGTCTTGAGAAATCACCATGCTGATTTACATGGTATCTTCGGATAGTAGGGAACCTAATTGGTGTGAGGTGGTGTCCCTGCATTGTTTACTTATATTCCCTTAGTGGTAATTAACTTGTATTCCCTTATAATTTACTTGTATTCCCTTAGTGATAATTTATGAAAGCATCTTTTATTGTATTCATTAAGCCATTTGTATATCTTATTTGGAGAAATTTTAGTTCAATTTTGCTTTTTTTAAATGGAATTGTTTTTTAGTTGTCAGGTTGTACCTGTTTTCTCTCACAGCTTTGTTGGATTTACATACTTAGAAAATCATATGATACGTTTCTTTTTCCTTTTTTTTTTTTTTAGCATTAGTTTACAGTATTGTTCCTAGATTTCATATTTTCACTACTCTAGGCACCAGATGTCCATTCACAATGCAGTTAACCCCTTCTGTTCACTCCTTCCCCTCTGGTAGCCACTTTTCTGTTGTGTGACATCTCAAGGTTTGTTTTATTTTCTTTACATTCCACAACTGAGTGAAATCATGCAGTGTTTATCTTTCTCCTTCTGACTTTTTCACGTAACATAAACCCTAAAGATATATCCATTTTGACACAAGGAAGATTTCGGGGTTTTCTTTGTTTTTTGATGTTTGCCTAGAAGAAGAATTGAGTTAAAGCCTTTTACATATGATACTATTACCAGAAGTAGAAAACAGGATATTAGACAGTAACCAAATATGTATACAGTAGTCCTTCTTACCCATGGGGGATACATTCTAGGACGCCCAGTGGATGACTGAAACCTTGACTAGTATAAAGTCTTTCATGTACTATATTTTCTCCCCTGCATGCATACCTATGGTATATTTTATCAATTAGGCACTAATAAAAGATTACTGATAACAGTAATGACATAGAAAAATCTTAACAATATACTGTAATAGTTACATGAATAGTTTTCTATCTCAAAATACGCATAATATTTTTAGACTATCATTGACTGCAGGAACTGAAACTATGGAAAGTAAAGCCTCAAATAATGGGTTGGCAACAATTGGTAGTATTCCTTGAACAAAATACATACACCCATAAACAAAGAAATGTAACAATCCAAAATGAGTTTTGACATTAGATCCTAAAATACATTAGAGCGATGATGCTTCAAATTGAGATATGATACAGTGCTAAGGAAGTTTATATTTTAAGGAGTCCAGTATGGTTGATGTAGTTAAATCATAAGTTGTGACAAAACAATAATGATAAAATACTGAACTATAGATTAAGTATACTTTCATGTAATGTGAATTCTATAAGCACAAAACAATTTTCACACAAGGTATATCATGCAATGACTAAGATTTTAGACAAAGTACTGTTCAGTAGCTCTTTGAGCAAATGATGGTAATGTTTTATGACTATATTATTAAACATGGTGGCCACTAACCATACGTGGATCTGTTATACCTGAAATGTGACTCAACTAACTAAAGAACTTGATTATTTTTATTTATTTATTTATTTATTTATTTATTTATTTATTTATTTATTTATTTTGTACGCATGTGTGTGTATGTATATGGATATACACACACACATATATTTTTCACATCATTGTCTTCCCCAGGGTTCTCCCACCACCTTATCATCTGTGTAACATCTTGATCTCTTGTGTCCTCCCCCTCCAGCATTTTTACTCTTCTCCCCTCTTTTGATCTATGCTTCAGTTCTGTTGACAGTTTATTTTTATTTACTTATTTATTTATTTTGAGACTAGGTCTTGCTATGTTGCCTGGAGTAGTCCTGAACCCACGGACTCAACCAATCCTCAGCCTCAGTCTTCCAGGTAGCTGGGATTACAGGCACCTGCCTCCGCGCCCGACTGCTTTTTCGAGACCAGGTTTCCTTTTGTTGCTCGGGATAATCTCAAACCTGAGAACTCAAGCAGTCCCTAGCCTCTTTTCTTCCCAGCACTTGGATTACAGAGGTGAACCACAACACCCGACTCTGTTGGCAGTTTTAAATTTATCTTGTTAATTTGTTTGTTTTTCCTATATCCCTCATATAAGTGAGACCTTCCTGTATTTCTCTCTTTCTGGCTTATTTCTGTTAACATGATTCCTTCTAGCTCCATCCATGTTGCTGTGAATGACATAAGTTTATCTTCTTTGATTGATGAATAATATTCCATTGTGTAAATATACCACATCTTTTTCAACCATTCAATAGTTTTGAGGCATGTGGGTTGTTTCCATGTCCTGGCGATTGTAAATAGTGCTGCGATAAATATATAAGCACAAGTGTCCTTTTGAATTAGTGTTTTGTTTCCTTTGGGTAGATTCCCAGCAGTGGGATTGCTGGGTCAAATGGCAGCTCCATTTTCAGTTGTTTGAGGGTCTTCCACACAGCCTGCCATAGTGGCTGGACCAGTTTGCACTCCCACCAGCAGCAAGAGTGTTCCTTTCTCACCGCATCTGGGCCAGCACTTGCTGTTGCCCATTTTTTTGTTGTGGGCCATTCTTACTGGTGTAAGATGGAATCTCAGTGTTGTTTTGATTTGCATTTTCCTGATTATTAGTGATGTTGAGCATTTTTTCATATGCCTATTGACCATATGTACTTTCTCTTTGGAGAATTGTCTTTTCTCCCCATTTCTTTGGTGGGTTTTTGTCTTGTTTTTGTGAAGTTTTGTGAGTTCTTTGTGGATCTTTGTTATCAGACCCTTGTCACTTGTATGGAAGGCAAAGATTTTCTCCCATTTGGTTGAATTTCTTTTTTTTTTTATTGTTTCTTTTTCTGTTCAGAAGCTTTTCAATTTCATGTAGTTCTAGCTGTTTATGTTTTCCTTAAGTTTTTTAGCATCTGTAGATGTGTCTGTCCAGAAAGGGATTTCTGAAGTGCAAGTCCTGGAAGATTTTGCCCAAATTTCCCTCTATATATTTTATGGTTTTATAAACTTATTTTTTTTTATTTTCTTACGTCATTGTCCCATCAGGTTTAGGCCCATAGTTCTCCCACCACCATAGCATCCATGGACCATCACCATGGTTCCTTGTGCTCTTCCCTCTTTTGACCTCTTTTCTTCCCCCCCTCCATTTCTGTTTGCTTCAAGTCTATGGTCAATTTGTAAGTTTTGTCTTTTTTCCAAAATTCTTTGTTTTTCTGATGTTGCACTTATAAGTGAAATTATCTAATATTTTTCTTTCTCCTTCTGATTTATAATCCCTTCCAGCTCTATCCATGATGCTGTATGGCATGCGTTTATCTTTATTGATGATTAGTATTCCATTTTGTATTATACTTGATCCTTTTCATTCATCTGTTATTGGGCATTTAGGTTGTTTCCTTATTTAGCTATTGTAAGTATTGCTGCCATAAACATAGAAGTGCAGGTTTCCTTTTAAATTAGAGTTTTTGTGTCCTTAGGTAGATTCCTAACAGCAAAATCAATAGATTATAAGGTAAGTCCATTTTTAGTGTTTTGAGGGTCTTCCACACAGCTGTATGTATATCATGCCTGACCCAGGTTTGCATTTTCATCAACAGTGTATGAGAGTTCCTTTTTCTTATTTTTTCTTATTTTTGAGACTAGGTCTCACTATTTTTGCCTGTGGAACGGCAGGCTCACATTGCCTGGGATACCACCGACTCAAGCAATCCACAGCCTCAGCTTCACAGGTAGCTGAGATTACAGGCACACGCCACCACACCCAGCTATTTTTTTGGAACTAGGTCTCGCTACGTTGCCCTGAGCGAGACTCGAACCATGATCCCTAATTCCCACCACGGCTTCCTAGGCTACCTCTTACAGGCACAAGAGTTCCTTTTTCTCTGCATTCTCTTGTTGCCAGTTTTTTAATATGGGCCATTCTGACTGATAGAACATACTGTTTCATTGTGATTTTGATTTGCACGTCTCTGATAATCAGTGATGTTGAATATTTTTTATATACCGGTTGACTGTTTGCATTGACGAACTTGATTTTTCAGCTTAATTAAATATTAAATTTAAATAGCTTAGCATGGCTAGTAGCTACCTTACTAAGCATACAGTTCTCTGGACTTAAAAATACATTGAACAATATCCTTTTCCCGTTGTTTGGTAGCATTAAGACATTGGGCAGTCTGTAAAATGAGATAAATATATACCTATTTTAGTAGATTATTTTTAAGGATTAAATGATTAATGCCTTTGTGTTTCATACTATCTTAATTATTTGGGTTGCTACAATAAAATACAGACTGGGTGGATTATAGACAAAAGAAGCTGTGCCTATACATAGTTTTAGAGGCTGGAAGTCCTCCAACTTCCTCATTTTGTATACCAACAATTTATTATTAACATCTAATCACAAGGCAGTCCTACTTTTTGTGATTTGCATATGAGATGTAGATGCTTAGAATTGTTTTTCAGTCTTCTTAATTAAATAACCTTTTTTTTTAGATAGTCTTTGGTGTGAGTTTTAAAATATTTTTCATAGTATTTACATAGCTTATTATTATACCTGTCAAATTTGTGTAAGATCAGTAACGTGTGTTTTTTTAGACCTATTTTGAACATAGTTTTTTTTTTGTTTTTTTTTTTTGAGACTAGGTCTCACTGTTTTTGCCCATGGAACCACTGGTACATGGGGTACCATGGACTCAAGCAATCCCCAGCTCAACTTCCCAGGTAGCTGGAATTACAGGTGCTTGCCACCATGCCCAACTATTTTTTGGGACTAGGTCTCGCTTGTGTTTCCCAGTGCGGGACTCGAACCGTGATCCCCAGACCCTACCACAACTCCATAGGCTGTCACTTACAGGGGTGCGCCACCGTGCCCGGCTTATGCATTGATTTTTTAATGCTTGATATTGTTTATATAAATGAAGTCTTTTACCTTGGATGAAACATTCACTTGCTAAATTAAAGGAAAAAGAACTGCTTTAATTTCTGTCTTTTAGTATGCCCAGTAGATACGACTGAACAGTTTATAAAATATTACACTGTCATTATGCATAATTCAGCTTGCAGCTGTTCCACAACTAACTAAATCAATTCAGTGAGTGTTGTTGAGATTTTGAAATGACCAAATTACCAAGTTTTCCCTGCAGTGATGGGCATATAACTTACATTATTTTTATTTATGAAGTCAGTACTCATAAAACTTCAAGACCTGTCCTTCTATTTGAAATCATTTAATGTTTAGATTTTCAAATTTGTGTGATTCATTAGCAACATTGTGTTCATACTATAAATTGAAGGCTATGTAACTAAAGAATTTAATCTACACATTCCAGATAATATTAGGTTCCTTGGTCTTAGTTCTAATTCAGACATAAAGCTGTGATATTTTTGATAGATATCTCTCGACATCAGTTTTTGTGCCATTTAATTAAGAGTTATACTAAATATGAATCTGAAATATTTTAAGTCATAGGACCTTTGAACTAGAAAAAATTTGCAGTTTGTGATGGAGACTTGCAGTGTTTCCGAAAGCAGTACTATTCTGCTTCTTCAGGCCTGTGGAACAGCCCCCTTCTCAATGCCATTACTTTTAGATGACGCCATATGACTGATTCTGGACTATGAGCAGAAGAGACTCTCATGAAATTTAGTGCAGAAATAGCAGAGTCACTTAGAGAAAGAAGCAAAAAGCCAAAAGATGGAAGTAACTTGCACCATTTGATTCACACCACACAGAAGGCAAACAGTAAATATTTTCGGTTTTGTAAGTGATACAGCATTTCTTTCATATATTCCTTTCTGTTTTGTTGTGTTGTTTTCACAAATCCTTATATATGAAAAAGCCATTCGTAATGCCAAGGACATACAAAAGCAGTTTGTGGAACCTATTTACTAGCATCCATTCTGGATAGTTAACTGATTGGTATCAAATGTGTGATGTTAAGCAAAATAACAGTCTTTATATTAACCCAGTGAGTTGTAGGTGTTAGTTATCACAGTATAACTTGACCTATCAGTGATTTTATGTGACCTGGGTTCACCAGATCCCAGAGGAATGCTTCTGATGTCAGGAATGTCCATGCACACTCTGTGAAATGGCCTGTTTGATTGTTGGACTTTTATCTATTTATTGGTTTAGTCTTGATTCCATTTTCTTTATTGGTACCACTTTTGCTTCTTGATAAAGTCTATACTTAATGGTAGCTTTTATTATCCTAAATTGTTTGTATGTCTCCCTGGTCTTTTAGTATAGGAGAAAATAAAATACTGAATGATTTCTTTTAATTATTTATATAAACTGAATGTGATAAATTACATTTAAGGTTAGTGTATTATGTACTTGGTAAGATGGTTTAACCCAGTTTATAATAAAGAATGTCATGACTTGTGCCTGTAAGCTTCAACCTTTGAAGCGGCAGGGGCTAGGGATCGCGGTTCGAGTCCCGCCTGGGGCCTGTAGCGAGACCTAGTTCCAAAAAAATAGCTGGGTGTGGTGGCACGCACCTGTATTCCCAGCTACCTGGGAAGCTGAGGCTGGGGATTGCTTGAGTCCGTGGTACCCCGGGCAACGAAAGCCTGCAGTTCCACGGGCAAAAATAGCGAGACCTAGTCTCAAAAAAAAAAAAAAAAAAGGCAAAAACAAAGAATGTCAACCTGATATAAAACAGTAGAATGACAAAATATTAGTATAGTGTTAGGCTTGCCTTTTTATTCAGGTCAGGTATTTTTGTATTGTACTATGAACCAGTTCAACTACATTTAAGGCAAACTATTAAAAATGCATGAAGTTAGTCAGAGGAATGATCACCATAACTAGTGTAAAAGTTTGGAAACCATATCACAAAGGGGATGTTTTGTGGTGTTTTTTTTGGTTTTGCCTGCCGCTTCATAGGCTGAAGCTTACAGGCACGAGCCACCGTGCCCGGCTGACAAAGGGGATGATTAACGAAGATATTTTCTTTTTAAGAATGATAGGCCATTGAACATCATGTGGCAGTCAGTACTCCAATTGCTAAAATGAAATTCATCTTTTATTATTTTTTTTTCATAGCTGCATGGTAGATTAATGAGTATTTGTCAGAATAAGACACATAATCATTCAAGCTTTGGGCGGGACTGAAGTCATCTGATTTTCAGTTTGTGAGCTTGAAGCATTTATTCCTAAAACTGATTAACTTTTACATTTTACCATCCTCAAAACATCCATAGACTAGTCAGTAACTTTTTTGAAAATATTACAGTAGTTGTTGCATACTAGCATAGTAGCCCTATCTTTTTTTTTAATTTCAAGAAGGTGAGTAGTAGTGCTTCGTATATAGATAGATGTGTGATTCCCTGGCTGTAACCCAACAGTACATTAGTGACCAGCGGCTTATACCTTGCTAATATCTACTGTAACTAACAATCCTGTTTATCCTCATAGACTTGGTTTAATTATGTCCTATGCAATTAATTAGTCCTCATTGTATAAGATATACATTCAGATACTTTGGGTGTTATTTAACTCGTCATAGTTACAAAAAGTAACTTGATTTATTCTGAAAGTAACTGGAATAATTACACTGTGAGTACATGGACATACACACATATGCTTTACTTTTTTTTTTTGAGTAGGTCTCAGTGGAACCGCCCGCAGGCTTTCGTTGCCCAGGGTACCACAGACTCAAGCAATCCCCAGCCTCAGCTTCCCAGGTAGCTGGGATTACAGGCGTGCGCCACCACACCCAGCTGTATTTTTTTGGAACTAGGTCTCGCTACGGGCCCCAGGCGGGACTCGAACAGCGATCCCTAGCCCCTGCCGCTTCATAGACTGAAGCTTACAGGCACGAGCTTCCGTGCCTGGCCTTACTTTCCACTCTTAAAGTTAATCTTTTTACCACAGCAGGGAAGGAGGCTAGGGACTCACTGCTTGCCTGATATGCTGCCAAGAATGAAAATGCTGATAAACACAGGCACAGCAGAATACCCCAAAGTATATCAAGATGCGACTCTTTTATCTTTCCTTTAGAAAAGTAAAATTAGAGATCTCGTCAGTACTAACCCAAACTGGTGAGATCAGCTAGTGCCCAACCAGACAAGCAAGACCTCATGACTTTCTGTGAAATTCTTCCTGTGCCTACCCACAAAGACTCTGTAAATCTCACAAACCTATGAGACCCACAGACCCAAGTTGGGGAGGGTGACAGCAGCCAGAGATCCCATGACTCTCTGAGACCCTAGACCTGAGTCTGCAAGAATGGCAAATGACTAGAAGCCCTACAGCTCTCTGTAACACATTACTAGTGCCCACTTAGACTTACAGAGACCTTGTGATCTCCAAAATAAACCCTCCAACATCCACACTTGCTGGTCAGTCCCGGACCCATACCAGAGAGTAAACTGTAATGGTCAGTGGCCTCACAAACTCCTTGAACCCTAACGGTTGTTTGTCCAGGATTGCCAGCATGCCATATGCCCAGAACTTCTCTAAGGAAGGCCCTTGTTTGGGCATGTACCCATAACCTGTTGAATGCCCAGAACAGGAGAGGAAAACCCAATTCCAGAAGAAGCCCCAGCTACAGCAGAACAAACCCATAAGCAAACAGTGGGGAGAGAGAAAATTACAAATGGCCAAACAGGTCCTGCGGGAAGCATACACCACAAAATGAAAACCATTCTCCAAAACCCAGTAACACAGACATGGAAGAGCTTTTCTTCCTAACATATAAAGAATTCAAAACTACTATAATCAAGAAAATCAAAGAAATCATAAGTATATGAGAAAACTCAAAAGATGCTATGAGAAACAAAGAATAGGAGATTTGAGATTGGATCCCTAAATAAGACGAAACAAGTACACGATATATAAAGATCAATGGGGGAGATAAAAATTCTGGGAAAAGTAATGAGAATAGAATAGATCAAATGGAACGATCTTTGAATAAATATTCAAAGATGTAGATACAAAAAGAGTCAAAACAGAAGAAGAGTTACAGAGGAAATAAAAATGAAGAAACACTGAGAATTTTCTGACACAATGAGAAAGGAAAAAGACAAAAGGGAGAGAGAAGATCTGAAGAACTATTTAAGGAAATTATCGAAGAAAGCATCCTAAACTTAAAGAAGAAAATGAACATAAATGCAGGATACTAAGAGGACATCAAACTAAATAAAAGGAAATCTATTTCAATATACAGAGTAGTAAAGCTCTTGGTCTAAGAAAAAATAGTGACGCGAATAAGGGTGAAGAAACAACCCATAAAGGATTACCCATTAGGCTCACATTGGACTTCTTTGAAGAAACACCACAGACGAAGAATATGGAGTGTTATATTTAAGATATTTCAAGAAAGGAAAATGCCAGTCAAGAATACTTTATCCTGCAAAGCTCTCCATCTTGTATGAGGGAGAAATGAACCTCAGAAAAACAAAACGCTTGAGAATTTTCAGTCACTAAATACCTACTCTAAGAAATAGTAAACAGAGCTTAACATTGTTAAAAGAAATAATAGAAGACACAAAGAAATGAAAGAACATTCTCTGCCGTTGGATTGGAAGAATCAACATTATCAAAATTATTGTACTACCCAAAGGAATTTACAGATTCGGTACAATTCCAGTAAAACTCTCAATGAAATTCTTCAAAGAAATGGAACAAATAGTAACTGAAATTCATGTGGAATCACAAAAAAAAGCCAACTAGCTAAAGCTTTTCTAACTAAAAAAGGGGGAACAATGGAGTATTACACTTCCAAACTTCAAATAGTACTACTAAGTCATAATAATATATTATGGTGCTGGAACAGAGAGACACACAGAGATAAATGGAATAGAATTGAAGCCCAGAAATAAAATCATATATGTAGTCACTGAATCTATGACAGAGGAACAAACACTCTACACTGGAACAAGGTACTGGAAAAATTGGACTACCACAAAAGAATGAAACTAGAACTATCTCATACCACCCACAAAAACCAACTCAAATTGGATAAAAAAAGACTTGGGTGTAAAACCTAAAACCAAAAAATATATATAAGTAAACATAGGCAAAATTCTTCATGACATAGACTTTAGAAATACCTTTGAGAATTCATCTCTAAACAAGGAAAACCAATTAGGTTATAAACAGTTGGGACTATATTAAGCTAGAAGGCTTTTGTGCCAGCAAAGAGACATTAACCAAAACCAAAAGATACCCACAAACAAAGAAAATTGGAGAAAATATTTGCACATAATTCATCTGATAAAGGACTAATATTGAGGTTCTTCAAAGAACTCACAAATGTCAGCAAAAACAAACCAATCAAAAAATGAGCAAAAGACCTAGCATTTCTCCAAAGAAGAAAAAAGTCATATTAAAAAAAAAAATCTCATGAGACCCACCAAGACCAAAGGTGCTCCAAAAGCAGTACAGGAATGATAAACAGCATGTTCTACCAAGTCCCGGGAAATCGCATCTGCACCAAGGACAAGGAAATGGATCAAGAAAAAAAAATAAAGAGAGACTAAAGGACTAAACATGGACAGACAACAAAAAGAAAGGAGGCAAAGAGACCAGGGGAGATGTGTGTGTGTGTGTGGGGGGGGGGTATTCCCATGGGGATTAGCAGTTATACAATCATATATTGTAAAATATGCAAAAATAAAAATGAAAAAAAAATGTTATCAGGGAAATGCAAATCAAAACAACAGTAAGAAACCACCTTATATTTTGAGACTATCCTTTTTTTTTTTTTTTTAAACAAGTGCTGGTGAATAGGTGGAGATAAAAAGAACCCTTTTATACTAGTGGTAGAAATATAAATTAATTCAACCACAATGGAAAGGTAAGGTATATCTCAGAACACTGAAAATGGACCTGCTATACAACCCAAGTATTCCAATCCTAGGAATCTACTGAAAGGAAGCAGGAACAGAAATTCTGGAGGAAACTTTTGCTCCTTTGTCTATTGCAGCACTATTTACTATTGCTAAGATATGGAAACAACCTAAATGAATGGATCAGTAAGATGTGATATATTACACTATGGACTACTGCTCAACAGTCGGTAAAGATAAAACTCATACCATTTGCTACAATATAGTTGCAGCTGGAAGGGATTATACTAATCAAAGTAAGTTTAAAGGGGAAAAAATATATGTATGTTGGTTTCACTTAAATGTAGAATATCTAAAAACCAAACAAAGGGCCAGAAAAAGAGAACTTTGAAAACTGACAGTAGAAGGCATTCATGAGGGGGAAGAGGTGGGTAGGGTTTGGGGTTGGGGGGCGGTGAGGGAAGAGCACAAAGGAGTTTGATGATGGGCTATGGTTGCTTTGGTGATGGGAGAACTATAGTGATCACACCTGAGGGGAGAGATCATCTATGGTCCAAAGATTAAATTAAAGAAATAGTTTAAAGTTAGCTCTTTTAATTTCCAATTAAATACCTAAACTTGCAGAATATTCCTAGCAATTCTTTTCCCGCTGAAGGACTAAAACCATGCCTAAGAATCATGTAGAAGTCTCATTTCAGGGTGTGCTTTTGGTTGTAGTTTTTCAGTCTTTTCTGTCTTTAGAGTTGATGTTAGTTTGACCATACTTCCATTTATTTTTTTCATTAAAAGAAACTATTGATAGGCAAAACTGGTGACCTGTTATCACTTGGTACTGAGAGAACAGTTTTCATAATTACCATCTATTATTTGTCCTTTTTCTGACTTATTTTATTTAGCATAATTCCCTGTAGTTCCATTCATTTTGTCAAAATAGCAAAATTTTATCTTTCTTTTAAACAGCTACATAGTATTTTTATTAATACACTCACTCATCTGTCCTTGGGCACCTAAGTTGTTACGTATTCTGTGTAGTGCTGCAGCAAGCCAAAACTGCATACATGTGTCTTTTTTAATTAGTGTTTTTGCTTTCTTCAAGTAGATACCTAGGAGTGAAATTGCTGAGTCATATGGTGGATCTATTTTTAATATTTTGAGAACCTTCCATACTGTTTTCCCTCAGAGGCTAAACCAATCTACATGAAGGCAGAAGACTTAATAATAAAAACAACAGTAAGATACCACCCCACCTCATACACGAGAATATCTTTCTTTTTTTTTTTTTAAAGGAACAAGTGCTGATGAATAGGTGAAGAAAAAAGAACCCTCTTATACAAGTGGTAAAAATTTAAACTAATTCAACCACAATGGAAGAAGAGAAGTAGGTGATGCATGAAAACTGTTTAGCACATAGACTAAAAATCCGAACTGCTCACTTTAAATCCATACTAAGCCATTAGTTAGTTATGTGTTCTTAGGAACGTTACTGAACCTACATCTTTCTCAGTTTTCTCAGCTCTTTAAAAAAGGGATATCTATACTACTTGCTTCATATGGAGTGCTTGGATCATACCTGCCATATAGTAAACACTTTGTATTAGCTTTTTATCCTTCTATTGTTTTTCTTGAGGAATTAATCTGTGGCCCAGATAATGAATTTGAATTTGAATCTATTAATTATTAATGACTCTTTTGTTTAGTGGGGTATTTTAGGATGACTAATTTTAAGATTGAAGCAACTGAATTATTCATACTCTCTGCTATTTAAATTTATGTTCTAGCAGTTAATTTTGCATTTATTCTCTAACTTTTATTTCCTATACAAGTTCAGTCAGCTGAGTATTGAATGTTCTATGTGATTGTAAAGCATTTTATAGAATTACTTTGCACATGTGATAATGTTGCTGTAATTTGTGATTATTTAAGCATATACTACCTTCTATTTTCCTGCCTTTACACTTGCAAAAGAATTATCTTTCATTTCTGCTTAGTGATTAGACAACTGTATCATATATCTATACGTATATATGTATATACACACAGATATATATGCAATCAAAAAAATAAAGCTAAAAAAAGATGACTGTACATAACTGATACTTCTGTTTCTCTGAAATCTATTTTGCGTGACGTAATTACCAACTAAAAAGGGAATGATCAGTGCTGAAAAATCTGGTTTACACACTCAAATGGACTCCAAAAAAATGTTGATTCCATTATGTGTTCCACACCTGGTGCAAGAATCCCCCTCTGCAGCTCTCCAATTCTTTCAAAATAGAAGTGAGAGAAGAAATTAAATAATTTTCAGGCAATGTTATAATGTATAGTTAAACTTCTCACCAGTATTTCCAGAGACCATCCCCAAATTTTCATTCTTCTGGGTCCTTTGTTTTTTATTAACCTTTGCTGTCTCATTTTTAAAAACTTTTCGGTATATCTGTCTTCTGTCACCTAACATTAAGAAATCTCATCTAGGAAATGGCTTTTTACCATTGACTTTTTACCATTCAAAGATCTTGGCATATACCTTACTGGCATTCTTTACTTCTCTTGAGCTCACTGGTAGTTATGCATTCTTCTTTTACCACATTCCTAATACTAGAATTCCTGCACTTACTATATGTTTTTTAGTTACTGAGAATATAATGTGTACTGAAAATTATGTTTCAATGTCAAATACAGATACTTTGAGCTTCATTAAATTTCAAAGTTTTATATTAAAAAGATACAGTCAGCAAAATGGAAAGACAACCCACAGGGAGCAAAAATGTATTTCATAAGTATCTCATAAGTGACATGTATATGGAAAATACTTAAAAAAAAAAAAACTCCTCTGTGATAAGACACATAACCTAATTTTAATGTGGACAAATGACCTGAAAAAGCTTTTCTCCAAAGAAGTGCTTTTGGTCAGTAAGCACATAGGAAGAGACTCAGTCATCAAGGGAAATACATATCAAAACCCCAGTGAGCTACCACTTCATACCCACTGGAATGCCTGGTCAAATGGATAGATAGTAAATATTGGTATGACTGCTAGTGGTAATATACAATTATTTATCTATTCAGGAAAATGGAGAGCTGTCATTTTGATTCAACAGTTCAACTCCTAACTATGGTCAATGACGAGGAAAACATGTCTTTACTGAAGTATCTATACTTGGGCGCCCAGTGAACTATGGTGGATGGCTGTGGCTGCTTTGTTGATGGATATTATGTGGTAGTACACATCTGAAGAGATGTGAACCTGTATACCTGAACCATTAAAAAAAAAGTTGTATATGAATATTAATAAATAGGAGCATAGCCAAACATGATAGTTAAAAGATGAGAAACAATGCCAATGTCTGTCAACTCACAAATGATAAATAATTTGTAAGAAATACCCAGGATAGGGATTGTCTGGGACTGAATAGAGGGTTTGAATTAGTAATAATAGCTAACGTATAAAATTTCTTTATGAAGTTATAAAAATATTCTAAAATTGATTGATGATAGTTAACACATGTTTGTAAATGTGTTGAATTGTACAGTTCCAGTGAGCAAATTACATGGTATGTGAATTAAATATCTATAAAAAATAAATGTTAAGGAGGACTTTTTCTGATAGCAGAAGACAGTGATGGCCATATAGCTACTACTTCCTGATTTTCTTTCAAAAAATATAGACCAATAAAAAGGACATAATAAATCTATGCAAGATTGAAGACAGCAGTATAATCCTGAATAAAAACTTACCAAATCCAAGCATGTGAGCTCACATTCTTAACCCATTATTGTTTGCTACATGACTTTGTGGCTCACAAAAGCCAAAAGGATGGGCAGAATAGAGGAAGGTAAGCTTGATCTGAACAGCCAGAATGACTCAGTCCACCCTGAATATTATTTTTAATTTTTCAAAGAAAAAAAAAATTACACAAGTCAGAATATGAACTGGAGGAAAGGTCTTTGAAAGCATACATTTTGAAGTGGCAGCCTTTGAAATGCATAGCTTCTAAGAGAGCTATAAAGTAACTAAGGAAGAGAGAAAAAGAGAAAGCACCCTATAACTGTTGACTGTTAAAAAGAATACAGCAAAAGGGTGAAATTTAGAATCCAGAAGGACAAAGAGAAACCCAGAATTACAGAACTTAAAATCAGCTTTTGTCCCCACAGAACAAAGCAAGCAATTGGCTGATCTCAACTTTGCAGTATTGGCAGAAGAGTGCATCACTAAATAGGAATGTATAAGACAGCTCCATAAAGCAGTGGTCATAATGAACATTCACAAGTCCATAAATGAATTTATCTACAAAAATGAAATAAACTTGCAGCACAAAACAAAATCTGGAAAAACTAACTGAACCTAAAAAGAATACAGCGCAGAAATTATATAAAGATGAAGTAGAAAGTAGAAACTAGAAGAGCAATAAACCGAATAAATCTGTGTTGTGATTTTTGTTTGAATTATAGCACAGACAAACTAACTAGCGTGGTCATGAATAATGAAACCTATGCAAAATAATACATCAAGAGTGAATAGAACCACTGCATAAGTCATGAAAATGTAATATATAACGTGGCAACTACAATTAATAAATCTGTACTGCATATTTGAGAGTTGGTAAGGAGGTCTTACAAGTTCTCATAAGGAAAGAATTCTGTTACTGTATGGGAACATACTAACTAGACTTAATATGGTAATTCACATTATGTACAAGTATCAAATCTTGTATACCTAAAACTAATGTTGCTTCACTTCTGAACTTTAGTTTCCTGGAAAATAAAATAAGGTACAAACTCGATAAGGTGCTTTTGGGGTCCAGTGCAAATGTGAAGATCTATTCATAAATCAAGCAAAGCACTTTGCTAAAAATGTATGGTATAAATAGGTATATTGACCAAGTCAAGACTTGGGATTTTTATGCTTTTATTGTTTATTGGCAATTATTAGAAATACGTGTTTTTATTGAGTAGGCTGTTCTGACTGAAAAATAAATCACAGGATGTCATTTCTTTTATGTTATGATGAATTTTATGTGCAGTGAAAGCAATAAAATGTTGAGAATGAGATCTTGAGGGTTCGAATGCCTTGGTCATCTGTATTGCTTGGGCTACCTGTGTCTGTAGGACAGAATACCACTTGATAGTAGTTTGTTCAGTCCAAGAAGTAGGTTACAGCAGGTAGTGCAGAAATCCACATCATTTTACATAGAGCAGTGAAAAGAACCTTCTCTTAGCAGGGTGATGTCCTCTGTATCCTATTTTTTATACTTCAAAGTGAGATATTTTTACTTCAAATTACAGACTTTTCAAAGAAGAATACAGTATATTTGCTAATAGAGAAGTATTACTATATATAGTCTCTCTGCCCTCCTTTTATAACATATGGAAAATCCTTTATAAGTACTATCAGTATTAAAAGTGTATTACATTCCTAATAATATATTAATGCTATATTAAGTATAACTTTACCTCAAAAGGAAAAATGAATGTCTGGTGGAAGTTACACATAAACTTTTAAAGATCCTATAAGGACTATCCAAGTAGCCCCCTGGCTTTACCAGTAGTTAATAATTGGCCACATTTGCTTTCTCTCTTAGTAGGTGATATAATTTTATCACATGCCAAAAAGTTAACTTTTATAGAATATTATCAATATGCTAACCATACTCATAGTAGGCCCCAGTTGTTTATAAAAATCATATTATCGCTTTTTAAAAATTTTGAATCCAACAAAATGTAACACTTTGTTTGTCTTCCTTCTGTAATCATGCCTGTTTTTTTTCTTTTATAATACTGATAGTTGAAGAGTTCAAGTTAGCTGTCTTTGAGAGTGGTCCACAGTCTAAAGTTCCCTGTTTCCTCATGAGTAGATTCACATTAATTATTTTGGAACTACTACATTGTTACTTTTTGATCTCCCATTCAGTTAAATCACAAAGTGTATGTATACTACTAACCTGTCCTATAATTGGTGATGTAAAATTTGATCAAGGTAGAATTTACTGGTTGTAAATATATTTTTATCTCTTTGAACTTAAAAGTTACATTTATCTAGTAGGTTTTCCTCATTTCTTTGTGACCCTTGTCCAGAGTAGTTACTACATTGGTGGCTATAGAGTACAGATTTTTCTACTTTTAATAAAATGTTAGATTTCTTTTTATAAAATGTTTTTCTAAAATTTCCCTTGTTAAGGTAATCATCTGCTCTTTTTATTTAGAATGTTTCTGAAAATATGTGTCAGAATTAGGTTCAGATATTTTCACCTGTGAAAGGTCAGGCACTTAAAAAGTCACATGAGAGCTGAGGTACCAAAGAATTTAATGTATCAGCAGTGTCAGTAATTTGATCCAGACAATTAAAATTCTGTATTAGTCCCATAGTTGCCCCAGTTTTTATAATTCAGTTGGGAATAATCTTTTTACCTTATAACTACAGTTAAACACTGTTAATAGAATCAGTGTATTTTCAGAAAAAGTTGCTGGGCATTCTAAGAAGTACAGTATAAATTTGAGATACAAGCAAAAAATTAAATCTCATGTTTCTTATTGAAGAGTTATTCTTTGAAATTTCCTTTATTCTCTTAGGTTACATGTTTTAAGTACAGTTCCAAGATACCATTAGAATCTAATTCTGTTTCACTAATTATATTGAAAACTCACAGGGTGGATGCTAAACTAACTTACATAATTAAGTTATTGGAAAACATTAGAGGCATTTTGGAAAACATTATGGGCAATTTGTAGATTGTTCCTAAATTAAGGGTTTATTATTGCTGGAGTTTTCTACTAATAGCCTAAGTTCTTGCCCTTCAGAATTAGAAGGATGCCTCTACTAGACAGTTATAAAATTAAATTTTAAAATATTTTTATTATTGATTTTTCACTAATAGAATAATTGAATTTATAAGGCCCAAAAATTTCCAAAACTCAAAGAATCAGTTGCAGTTATAATTGTCCATGTATGTAAGTGGATTTTTGCTAACCTTTCTGACTATAGAAATATTCATTTTAATTTTTCACTGTGAAAGTAGGTGCCTTCATTATTCCACATTTCAGTTTACAATTCTGTTTCCTAATAAGAGCTTTTAGTATGCCTTTAAGGAAAGCTGTCTTGAATTTGTGTTTCTTATAATAGCAAAGCTCTTATCTGAGGAGAAAAATATACTTTAAAACTTTGGTGGGAGCACTCAGGAACTTGAATGTTTGGTTCTGAACAGTCAGACTGGCATTTGATTTTATCTCTGACAAGTATCTGAGCACCAAAAAGGCAGGGTGTGGTAAATGATTCAATGTGGGGCAATGGGTTTTTTTTATATACTTTAAGTAAATTAATAGAAATTCTCTCAGACAAGAATCATTGATAGCCACTGGATTATCACCTTCCTTGTGTGGATAGTCACAAAAGCTTTGTTGATTTATATCTATTCTTTTTTTTTTTAATTTATATCTATAGAACTAAAATTGAACCTCTTTTGGGGGGGAAAGAAGCATATTCAAGTTCTACAGTTAATGTCTTTTATATTGTGGTTTGCTAAGGCTTGCATATACTAACTACACTGCTGTTCAGTTAGGCTGTTTTCCAGAAATCTGTCTGGTTAGTGATATATATAATTTTTTTTTAATAATGTGGGTAACACATGAACCTTGTTCACTAGAATCCTTGACAGAATTCTTGCCTGGAATTATGGAAAGTATAGTCACAAAATGGGAAATAGGAATGTGCTTTTCCCCAGTTGTCATAGAAATCCAAGGCTTCAACTTTAGAAACAAACTTGTCTGCTTATTCATTGTTTTACTCAATAGATATGACTAGTTTTTTGTTTCCTTCGTTTCATTTGTTTGCTTATCATAGTTATTGAGTATTGAGTTTTTACAAATCAGTTTCAGTTGATTCCTCCTTCTAAGTCCACCACTTGAACTAATGTAGACAACAAAAATTTGACACTCCACAGAATTGTCCTCTGATTGCAGTTCTCCTGCTTCCTCCATCTGTTGGTATGAAGAAAAAATGCTCCTGCCAGAATAAGCAAATTCATTTTAATTTTCACAAAAGCAAATTAAAAAATTACACTCCTAATGAATTATGCGTCCTTCTTTGTGATAATTAAGTCCGTTTGAAGGTGCGGAATTACCAAGGATGTCAGATTGTTTTTGATATGGTTTTTAGGCTTTATGTTTGTGATATTAAAAGTGTCAAAAAGAGTTATTAATATTTCATATATTAACGCTGCCTAGGTTCCATACATTCTTTTATTTAGGGGGACTAAAAAAAGTAGAATTTTCTCACTTTTTCATCAGGTCAGGCATCAGTATGCAACAAAATTTTAATAGTGAGAAATCTCAGAAATCCTGACAGTCTTTTACACTTTCACAGTTTCCTGGCTTTTGCATCATTGCTTCTGAATTGCTAATGAAGAGCTCAATATAGCGTCTGATGCATTTCAGATATTCTGGGTGGTGACTGGCTAGAGTGTTACTGACATCACAACATACAGCTGTTGACTTTCTATTGTTTCTTAGTCCTCTCGGCAAGTGCTGTAGAATGCTAGATCTAGCAGCACTCTCCCAATGCCTGACTAATCCTCCTGCTGTGTGTGTGGTGAGCTCCATGAGGAGCAATGCTGAGCATCAGTTTACAGATACTATGAAAAGTACATCTTCATTCACTCTGTGTGATGAAGTAAATATGAGTACAATGAAGGTATGTGACTCTTAATTCATCTGCTGAATACATTAAATGGTAATCAAATATATGAAGAATTAATTATGTTCACTTAATACCGTAATTTTTGTATGGGGCATATGTGGTAAAATTCTCACTGTGTTCAAAATGAGAGCATGTTTTTCAATAACTTTTGCTTGTTTTTGTAGAGATAAATTTGTTTAGGTTGATAGAGTGAGAAATAGTTACTTCTCAGCTGTACTACAAGTTTTTTCTCCCTTACCTTTCATATGTGTGATGCTCCTTGTGCGTTGTTGATAGAATGGTTTTACCCATGTGCTCATTAATATTTATTTGTGTATAACAGAACAAATTGCTCGTTGAAAAAAAGAACTTCTCTGTCAGGTTCACGTTAAAATAGACGAACCGTGTAGCTTGTTCAATGTTCAGAATTTCATTATGGAACATACGCAGTGTGAAATTAGACTCTGCTTTGGGAAATTAAGAAACTAAGAACCTTCTTAATTTGTGAAAACTGATGTTAATTTTTGTACCCTTTTAGGGAAAGAGGTAGAATAATTTCATAGTGCTTATAATAAAACAAATCCTAGATCTGTCTTTGCTATAATTAGCATAATCAAGGATCACCTTTCAAAAGAGCAGATGCTGATCAAATTTTGTAATTTTTAACAATTACCTGCTCTCTCATTTTACTGTGTGAAGCACTTTAACATTCCCTTATTATTTTTTGGTTCTTCAAAATTGAAATCTCACCATAGATATAGTAAAATAATTAAAACTTGCCTATTCGTGTATAATTGACTTGAGAGGCTTTTGAGAGTTTTTTTTTTTAACCTGAAATTAGCCAGAAATTTAACAGTATTTGAAATGGTTCTATGTCTCCCCACCTAACCCCCAAAAAACCAGTTGTTTTGACCTTGTAAATCAGCAAATCTCCTTTTTAAAGAAGATAAGAGGAAGAATCACTAAATGGCATTTTATCAGTGCTGAATATCATTGTTCTCCTTTTGTTTCTTTCTGATTCCCAACTGTGTAGGTAATTAGGATCATGAAAATATTAATAGCTATTATTAAAATCAGGGTCTTTTATCAGATACATTATTTCAGCATAATACCAGGATGATTTCATTGTCATTTCTTTTTTAATCTTCAGATTTTAAGTTTTATGTTAATCACAAAAAAAAAAATACGGAACAGTATATATACACTTTCAGTTCTTGCCTGCACCTTTGTCATATACCATTCTTTTTTATACCTTTCCTCTTTCTTTTTTCTTTCCCTCTCTCTCTGTCTTTCTCTCTGTGTCTGTCTCTCTCTCTCTGCCTCTCTCTGCCTCTCTTATTCTCATTCACTCATTGTTTGTGTGTGTTTTTGACTTACTGTTTGTTTTTTTTCCCTCTTCCCCCTTCTGAACCTATTAGTCTTCCCCATCTTGTCTCAGTCTCTCCCTTTTGCTTCGTCTCTAATGGTATTCCAGAGGGTTGGTAGTTGGGTGCCTCTTCCCCCATAACCCACCCTTCTTCCTCCTCCTGACCCTTTGACTCTTCCCTCTCCTTTGTATCTCCTTCTTCCTAACCCTAACCCCCCCCTCCATGTGTGTCTGTCTTCCTCTCTTTCCCTTTCCTTCATTCTTTCTCTCTCCTCTCACTCCCCCCCTTTCTGCTTCTGTCCATCTTTCCCTTTGTCTTCTCTGTATGTGGCTCCCCTTCCACTTTCTGTCCTCTCCCTAGCCCTTCCTTCTTTCTCTCTTACCTACCTTTTACTCTTCTGTGCCTCTCTTCTTATCCCTCTGTGCCTTTCTTCTTATCCCTCTGTCACTATTTGTGTCTTTTCCATTTTCCCTTAATGCTGTTCTGTCAGTCTTTCTTGCCTCCATTTCTCCCATTCTTGGCATTTTGTTCCCGTTCCTGCCCTACCCTAGGTCTTTCTTTTTCCTTTCCAAGCTTCAGTCACATATATCCACTCCCCAAATTTTATTATCATATAGGTTTTCAGCTCTCACTAGAATCAGATCTGCACTTGACTTTAATTTTCTTCTTCATTAGTTAATAGCATTTACTGGTTTTACGTGATTTTGTGTTGAATTATACACTTTATAAAAGATTATAAGTTAATTGCCTTAAATTTTAGGAATTTCAGATTTAAGAGATGGATTGACGTCATCATATATTGAAATCACTACTTTAAATGTCTTACCTTCCAAAGATGAACATTCTACAATATTAAAAGGAATCCTTTTTCTCTTAGATGATTTTCAGCTTTAGCAAACTTTAAAATTTTTCTTCCTCATGTTAAGACAATATTCCGCATTATAATTGTTTTCCATAATTATAACTACACTTATATTTTCTTTTTCCCCCCCAACCCTACACTCATACTTTCTATGCCTAGATGGTTTTATTAAAATACTATTCTGCATTTTGCAAATGTGTTAAGGTGGATATATGTTGGGACTTTTTCTTTTGTTTCCTTTTCTTTTTTAAAAATAATTATAAATTCACAATAAATAAAAAAAAGATACAGAGAAACCTGTTTTTAAATATTATATTTTTAAATATTTTCCTAAAGATTTTGCATCTTCCAGCTCAGTATTAAAAAAAAAAACTAAAGGAAAAAATTCACTTGACATTTACCTCTTTATACAATAACAAATTTAATAATTTTTAATAACACTATTTTAACATAGTTTGGTAAAGTAAATTAAGACTTCATGAAGTAAAGGCATGGTATGTCATCATAGTACTACAGTTTTATAACTAGCTTAGTGCTATGAGAAAAGGAAACTTTTTATTCAATATGTTTATATATATTTACAAAGCAGGGATAGTTAAAATGATTATCTCTTTAGAGCTGAGTTTCATATAATAACTCTCCCTTCTCTGAAATTATGTAACACTTATTTCTACTTTTTTTTTTTTTTTCTCGTGCTTCTATTGCCTGTTACAAGGTATCCTCTCTACTATATAATAAGCTTCCTGCTCATGTATGGCTTGAGGTGTAAGTGAAATAGGACCCCCACAAAAAAGATCATCATTGTCTGTTTTTGTCTTGTCACAGATCTGTAGTTGACCCACCCCCCCCCATTCTGATTGCTGTGATATCTTTAATAAAAAAATTTTTTTTCAAGCTAAGTTTCTCAGAATCCAGAGTTCTACAGATGTATTTTAGTAAATAGAGAAAAATCTGAGGCCATTTAATTTCTTTGTACCCAGCCCCATCTTCTTAATTACTAATTAGGATTCACATAGACTTTGGGGGTATCACAGAAACACATTCAAAAATGTGTGTGTACTTAGCAGAATAGATCCTGTGTTTTAATAAGATTTGGGGGGAATCCTTTCATGTCCTAAAAATAGTTTAAAATTACTGCTTAATGATGGTATGTAGAAATCAGTCCACTACATTGATGTGAGAACCTTTTCCTTTTTTTTCAAATGTTTAGGAGGGTACATAATTTCTTTAATAGCAGGCAATTCCACAAAAATCACATTGCCTTTTATTCAGTTTGAACATATGCAGTGACTTATTACCATGCACATCTGATGTAACAGTATAACACAAGACCATCAAAAAGAGATAGCAGAATATTCGTATCAATTCTTTCAAAGTTGCTAGCTAACTTCTTTCAGGAGAAAGATTTTAAGTGGCAATTACTGAAGAGTGTATGCTGCTATTGCGCTCTAAAGAGGCAATTGTAAAGAAAGTTTTAAAAAAAGTATTATGTATCAATAACTATTAAAACAGTTTGATGTGGTGGGTATGGTAGGAAATGAGAGAAAACAATTAAAAATCAAATCTGAATGTATTAGGCTTGATTTTACTTATTTTGTGCAGAGTCATGGAACTTTTAACCAATTAGGTAAGGAGAAACAAGTATTTAAAGAGAAATTATATCTGGTAACCCTACAAATAGAGCATATAGTGTCACTATCTAGAGAACATGAGAGGTTCTCAGCAGTATTCTCTCACACCTAAAGCAGCACATCCAAGCTATAAAATTATCTGCACCTATACACATTATATAAAGTGTGAAAGTAGATGATAGAAACTGAATGACACACCTGTTCTACATCAGGCTGTTCTTAAGCTATTTTTGCTGACCATGAAATGCTCAGACTAAAAGAAGATATAAAACATTTTTGAACCTCCTCTGTCCTTTTCCTGACCATAACTGCTAGGTTCTATCTTGAGAGAAAATTGCGATCCTTTATTAGAAAGAATGTAGTTGAAAATTTCCATCAGGAAATTTCAGCTTTAGAGGAAATCAGTAATACCATTTTTTAGTTCTTTTTCTTGAGCATTTCTGTGATTATATAAGCAAATACGAAGTGTTATCTAGTCTTCATCATACTTTCTTTTTAATTAATAATGTCTTATCTTAGTACCCCCTAAAAAAAAAAAAAGACAAAGAAAGAATGCAGTTGATAACTCAAGAAAGGTGGCACATCTCTAGTTACAAAACGCAATGTTGCCTATTATAACTTTAAGTTAGTATCCCATGAAGGAAGCTGATTTTTGGTGTAAGAATGAAATGGATTGTGTTAGATGCTGATTCAAATGTTGGAGACTGCAAAGATTCCCATGCTCCTGAAAACATTAATCAATCAAAGAACCTTTGGGTAAATTAGGTGTGTGTACCAGGAATCCAGCATGGATTTTACAAAGACTCTTAGAAGACAGAGCTTTATACTTTTAACATCTTCAAAGAATTTTGCTCCTATGGTAAGAATGAAATACCAGTAATGTATAAAGATACACAGAAATAAATTAAGTTAGTAGTACCAAAAAAGCAAATAAAATAGAAATTTGAAGGAATAAAGGAAGCATCAGAGTCTAGCTAATATATGACTGAAGATTTTTCACCAGTCTGTATTAAGCATATACCTATGCATTGCTGTTACTAGGAATGACTGGATAAAAAAAAAAAAAAACTAGTATTCTGCTTTAATAGTGTTCGTCTTTATAAGCATAAACTGTTAGATCAACCTAGCATGAATTACAATGGTAAAGAATATAATGAGACTATGCAAAAGATTGTTATCTGTAGTAACTTCAGATACCAGCTCACACCTATCTTGAGTCATCTCATTAGTTTAAAAAAAAAAAAAAAAAAACTATGAATGTTCCACTGGAGTCTTCCCTTTAGCATAAATTCTGGACCCACCACCAATAACAGAAGCACTCATCACTTCAGGGATTTAGAGGCTCCTCCCAGAAACCAGAGAAAAGGGCCAGCCAAATTCTTTACCCCACCATATGGTGGAGTCTCTAGCTCTAGATAGTGTCCTTGATGTTTTCTATTTGGGAAGCAATTTACTTTTCTGGCTCTTACTGTTGATAAGAGATAACTCTGAAGTCAACACTGAATAACTATTTCTCCCTCTAGCAAGTTACATAGCTTAAAAGCAACTATATGTAGATAATACACTATTTAAAGAATGAATTATAATTTGTTTAAACTCAGTATGGAACAAAAATCTTTATTTTCTTCTTACATTCCCTCTATCTTAATGTCTCTCATATCCTCATTATCTATTCTCAATTTTCAGGTATCCAAATCTTTGGATGTTCTTTGCTTATTTCCCAAAACATGATAAAACTAAAAGAGATTTTATTATGTATCAAGGGATCTTATTGTAACCTGATTTATTTCTTTCAGTCCTGGATTTAACACATAGAGAGCACCCATTATAACCCTAAACTATGATAAATTTAGAATTCAGACAAAATACATTTTACCCTCACTAGCACTATATTAGGAGGTGATTAATGAAGTTTTCAGATACAGAGTTATTCTAAAGGCCCAGATTTTATTGCATTGTCTTTGCCAATAAAAACACCTTCAGAATCTCAAGTTATCACCGGATTTCCCATGAGCTCATGAATAGCCCTTTCATGCTTTTCCAGTTTTGTCTTCCTTTTGAAATCGGGTCAGAAAAGAAACAAAACAGGGTACTTAATTAAACTTACAAACAGGAATAGCTGACCCTTTTAACCCACCTACTCCTTAGGTTCATCGTAGCCTGCGCAGGCAGTAGCAAGAACACACTAACCTTAAGAGGAGGCAAAAACAGATTTCCTTATTAAAAGACAAAATAGACAAAAGCCACTGAGGGGTACAAGGAACCCCTTTGATTATCTTACTAACTAGTTCAGTCTCTAGTCCAAAAATCCACATGGCTCCTTCAGACATGTGTGTCCACAAGATGGCAGCTGTCCTACCTTCAAGCCAAATGAAGAAGCCAAGCTGGCATTGTTGTCCTTCCAAAGGCACAGCTATTCATTTCAAGTAAAAGTGAAAAAAAAAAACAGCATGGCATCATGGATCCTTCTTCAAAAGTCAGACATTCAAATCCAACGAAGAAACCAGGATGGTGTCATCAGTTCTCCTCCAAAAAGGCACAGCTCCAACATTCTTTCAGCTTCAACTCTGAAGTGGCCCGAAACCAGCAAGACTCACTCGACCTAACAGCAGAAACTATTTCAGACTTCTCACAATGAAAACAGCAGCATAGCAAGTTCTCTTCAGGTCTCCAGACAATACCCAAGCTTCACAGTTTAAAAGTTTAAGCAAGTTTTCCAGTACCACATTTCCAAGTACCACATTTCCAGTACCACATTTCCAATACCACATCACAAGTTTCTCCAGCATGCTTCCCCAGGCTCCTCACTGGCCCAGACTCGAGATGAAAACCCACAGCTTGGATCCCTTCCATGCCCTGCTGCTGCACATGGCATTGGCAGCTCCAAGGCCTGCAGCTTCCCTGCTGCTCTTCTGCTCTGCTCCTCTCTCCACCTCTCTATCCTCATGTCTCTCCTCCTTCTTCCCCTCAACCTCTTCTCTTGCAAGAAGCCTATCTTCGCTTCTCTAAATCTCCACCCACCAGGGCACAATGACTGCTCTTCCAGTACACCATTTATGATGCTGGGGACCACCCCACCACCAGTATCATCACAGCCTCCTATCATTTTGACTCACTGTCAATTTTGAGAGTGCTTGCTATAAATTTGCTCATGTTCCTGCCAATGGTTCTGTCCCCTAAAGTTCCCAACATCATTAGTCTTTAGGTTTCCATATTCACTAGACTCTGCTGTTGCTGGACTTGCTCATCTATACTGTTTTGAACCGTTTGCCTCCCACTTCTGCTTTGGTTCTCTAATGACAACACTTCTTTTAGCTTCTGCTTTTCTTCATACAAGGATCCCTGCTATGTAAGAGTTTTTACTCAAGCATTCCTAAATTTAGCTTTTCACATTTTGATTTAGCACTGTTAGCTTGCTAGAATATAATACATCTCTATTGTAACATTATAACTAAAATAATTCTCCATGGCTTCTCTTAAAATGTTCCCTTCCTATTGAGATCCCCTATTCCCCACCCCACCCCGCATAAGATTAAGACTAAGCTTCTAATCTTAATTTCAGATATATCTACCCGATGACTATAGTTTCCAACTGTTTTAGAGCATTTTTAATCAAAGAAATGTCAAAACAAAAAAGAGCACTATAGGAAACATTCTGTTTGTACTACTCAGGTAATGAATACTAAAGTGTTATGTTTGCTATAGAATTTTTTTAGAGTAAAATAATACATGATTGAAGCCCTTTTCTATCTCACCTATAGCCCTTTCCAGAGATAGTAGCTAATGTGAAATAGGTGAATGATTCCCATTCATACTTGTGTAGTTTTTCTATTTTCCGTAAGTTCAATTGTAGAGATTATTCTACTTTTTTTGTTCACACACAGACATAGGGGGACCCTGTACCCCCAAACTTGCATGCTCTGAAGGGATTCTACCATCTGCCGAATACAAAGCGTGCTCTTAATGTGAAAGATCTTTAATAGTTGTGCATAGAGAAGGAAAAAAAAAGGATAGTAAATAGTTCCCCAACGAAAGACCTCAAGTTTCCCATCCCCTGTTTGGTAAATGCTCACTTAAACAGTGTCAGCCCACTTCTGGACTGCTGGAGGCCCCAAAGCTTGCCACAAGTCTGAGGCACCTTCTGGCTGGCAACTGCTTGCCAGAAGGGGATAGGCAAATCTGGGACAAAGGAGGAAAATCCAAGTACAAATCAAGATAAATGCTACCATTGTAAGCCTCTCCATGTATGTCTTTAAATTGTTTCACTGTTTCCATTCCATGTATCTTTTTCCAAGTGTACCCCAAGTCTCCTGTATAGGTCCAAAGCTGAAAAGCAAGCATGCCTTCCTTTGTGTGTCTGTTCTACATGTCTTTCCTCCTTTACTCTGTTTTCCTGTGTCATTACAGTTGTTCTATATCTTCACCTGGCTGTTCAACTCCTTATTTGGTGGAGCAGAAAATCTGGAGCTACCTCTTCTTAGGGAGAGTCCTGTGTTAGATTTTCGTTTCTTTTTGTCATGTTATTGAGGTGATAATAGTTTATAACACTAAATGTGATTCAGAAGTATAGAACCACACCTCTTCAGATGTTTGTTACCATACCACACCCATTATCAAGGCACCCATAGTCCCCTATCATTGTCACTCTACTTTTTAATAAACATTATAATGCATTTTTGAATACATAGTTTTAGTTATTTTATATTGTACAATATGAGTATAGTGCAGTTAATATGCTTTTATAAAAATCAATTTCCTTATTGATAGACATTTGAGCTTTTCCGTTCTTTGCTTCTAAATAAAATGATGCAGTGATTATTTTTTCACATGTCCACTGGAAGCGTATCTCCTAAGATGTAGATCCAGAAGTGGAATTGTTAAGTCATACAATGTGTTTACTAAAGTGAACTGATAGTAATTCCCGTTCCTCATGTCCTTATCAACTCTGGGAAATCATCGAATTTTTGTCTTCAATTCCATTTTAAACACTGTCAGAATAGACTTTTTTCCCTTATCTCCCCCATTTCTCCACTCAGAATGCAACACATTCATATAACACCTTACCTCTCCCTGTAACTTAAAAGCCCCTAAAAGTAATTTGTCAAATAGTCCTATAGTATTCCATTCCACTCCATCACCCAATTCTTCAGCCTACCATGTCTTTTCCATTCTCTTTTAATATCCTTTTTTAAGTTATCTTCTACATTTGTTGTTATCATTAATTTTTGGATCTTTGGACTTGACCCTTTGAGATCAAGGTAGTTCTTTCTCTTTTGTTCTCCTGAAATATAGCTAAACACTATAGTTATATTGTTTCTCTTGTGGCTACTTAGTAACTATTTGCTGGATGAAAGCAATTTTTTTCTAATTCTCATAAAAAAGTATCTTGAAATATCAGTATTTATATTTTTGCTCAACTGACAAGTCACTAATTCTAGGAAAGTATATTTCCACTATTTGTAAATATAGCATAAACAGTTTTTCATGCCTTTCTCATTTGAGGTTTTTGACCAATTGTTTAGGTTGATTTTTAACCTTAAGGAATATGTGGGTGTGTCTTGGGCTTGTGTATTTAGTCTGTTTTATAAATGATACTTGCCTGATTACTTTTTTCCCCCTAAGAAAATACATAGTACTGTGTTCATGTAATAAAATTACATTGGCTATCCAGGTCATTGTAAAGGAAGGAAAATGTAGTGTGCGTTGTCAAATTCTATTCACATCACTTTGTTTAATAATCTTAAACTTTTTCTCTTCAGTATTCATATGACTTCTGATTTCTTTTCCACAAAAAATATTAACTTAGTGATTTTTTGATGTTTTGTTAACTTAGAATAAACTGGTTTTCATTGTGTGAGGATTTTTTTGTTTTGATTGCCTAACTTTTCAGTTCTTTTGTCCTATGGAACCAAAAATTAGACCCTAGGCATAGTGATCTTTTGAATTAGCAGTATCAGTGTTACACTTTTGTGACTGAAAACTCTGTGTGGAATTTTTAATAGAAAAACTACCTATTTACATTTATTAGCCTGCCTTTCCAAATGCCTCACTTCTTTACCGTGGGGAAGGCACTTACTGTACATATTTATCATGAGTTAAACTACTTAGACTAGCATCATTCCTTAGTCACAAACTTAATCCTTGTTGCCAGTCAGGTTTGCATAGTTTGACACTAATGATCATAACAGACAGGGACATTAAGAGAACTGAAAGGTGATCCAGCAATTCTGATAATTCTGTAGTAATAAGCCCTGTTGGCTCTGAACACACCATCAATCGCGCTATCTCCCTGTACAAAAAATACTGTATAGTCCTGTGCATGTAAAAAAGAATGTCTGCTGTATAGCTTGAAGATGATTACTTCACCTTTCTCCCCTCTCTTCTTGATTTATAAGAGCTTTACTTTAGATATTTTGACCCATTTTGTAGGAAATTATTACACATTTTATCTTTTTTTGCATTCTATCCTTTAATGTCATATTTTATCATATACAAATTTTAAAGATTTGTTATGAGTTTTGTTAATATTTCCCTTTGACAGTTTCTAGATTTTTGTCATGATTGAGACTCTCACCTCCCCACTATAAATCTTAGTACCTTTGGAGTTTTACTTTTTATAGTTTATAATCCTTAATTTTATAATTCTCTTTTGTTTGTGGTGCCATGTAGGTACCAGCCTTTTGTGCATATGTATCTGAAAATGTTATTTATGTATATGCATTTTTCTCTCTCATTAGCTATATAATGGCACAGAAATTATATGCCATCAAGTCTGATTTGTCCCTGATAAACATGGGTTCAAAAAATGATTTTTGAGGACATATATCCATTTCCTTTAGACTGAAACTGGATCTAAGAAATTAAATTTTTAAGTATTAGTAATTCTGGATGCTCCAATGCACTATTCAGTTTTTTACTCTTCAATTCTCCATTACCAAATTAATGTTAATCACTTTCACCTGCAATATAACTGAAATATGATGAAACACAGTGAGCTAAGAAATGCAGTGCAACCCATGATTTTACAAACTCAGTTTACTGGTTTGCTCAGTTACTGAAGAAGCAGCCCACTTCTCCTTCAGTCTTCCTCATTCTAACTTCCATCACTTGCCATATACTACAATGAATGATAGCCCACTTGGAACACCAGAACATGTAAAGGGTGTATAACTTAACTTCCAAGTAGGAGCACTCAGCCTTGGGCTGTAAATCCAGAGTTAGTGCCGGTACTAATAAACCTTTTTGCCAGCCTTGGTGTCCTCATTCCCTTAGTCCCAACTTTCATAATATTAATTATATTAGAGTTGTGCATTTCAATTAAATCCTAAATATTGTGGCAGAGACATACTGTGCCCTCTTTCTGTTGCTTCCCATATTTGGCACTCAAGTACACACAACTGTAGGAAACCCTAGAAATGTATACTTTGAGCTATGATTAAAGAGTTGCTTTGGCTTTTCAGTGAGTACCAAAAAACTAAAACATTTCCTTAAAGATTTGCTGGGTAGGAGAAGTGGTGGGGGGCATTTGTATTTAGATAAACACAGTAGTATTTCAGAAAAGAAAGCAAAATCTGTTAAATTAGCCCAAAATCACACTCCTTCAGGCTACTTCTCCACCCCTCTCCCATATGTACACACATCCATAGGAACTCCACTGTTTCTCTTTATTGAACTTTGTAAAATATATGTCTAAGAAGGTGTGTGTGCACACGCAGGCAAAGTCACTCCCAGAGTGACTCTCCTTTCAATCCATAGTGCAGTGTCACCAGGATAGAGTAAACTTGGACTAGACCAGCTGTGGCCTCTATTATTTAGTCATTGAGAGCTACTATTTTTGGAGTCCCCACTCTGTGAGAAGGCTATATTGAGTGCATTACATTTAAACCATTCAGTCCTCACAAGAAATATTTGAGCTAACCAGTCTTTCTTACACATTACAGACTCAGAGTGCTTATCAAATTTCATAATTTAAAGAGGTGGATTTTAAACTCAGATTTGGTGCTACTGCCCTTGATGTTTCTATTGTACCACTGCCTCCTTTCCTGTAAATAACTGGTTATTTGGTTCAGAATCCTTTATTTATTCAGTCTGTTGTCAAGTGGTGTGACATATTAACGTGCATTAATCATGTATATTTGATTTTGTAACTTTGAACAAGTCATTTGAATTCTAGGTGCTGACAATTTGCATGTTAAATCCTTAGTTTGAACTCTGGTCTGTAAGGGTCCTTGGGATTCCTTAGTCCCATGTAACTGTTAGCTTAGTGCCTTACTCATTTTTTAAATGAATTGCATCCTTGCTTCTTAAAATTTCAAATTTAAAGAATTTGTGATTAAATCACAGCCACTTTATAAAGAACATGAATTTGGCTACTTAGTGAGTGCTGCCATCTTGTGTCTACAATTTTTTATGAGTAAAGATTGAAACTGAGAAAAAAGTCTTAGTGATGTCTCCTGGTCTTTCATTACTTTATCCAACATAGTGAAATTTGAGGTGTAAAAGCTGAATTTTCCCCATTGGTAACATCTTGCAAAACTGTAGTACAATATCACAGTCAGAATATTTGTATTGATATTGATATAGTCAAGATGTAGAACCATTATCACTTTAGAAACCCCTCTTGTTGCCTTTTTTATAGGCATACCTCCTTCCTTACCTACCTGACTATACCCTCTCTTTAAAACCCGATAACCACTAATCTGTTCTCCACTTATTTAATTTCAAGGTTTCAAGGAAGTTATATAAATGAAATCATATTGTGCTTCTGGGGTTGGAATTTTACGTTGACCAGTATTCTGTCAAAATAGATTTTGGAGAATGTGTGTAAGATGTAAATTGTATGTTTAGTAAAATTAATAACATGTATCTTTGTGCTTAAATTTTATGCTCAGTTATTTCACCGTAAGACTGTTTTCCTGTTTATTTACAACATTGTCAATGGAAGAGCTGTACAGGACTTTTAGAGTTACTTGTGTTGTGTTTACTTCTAAAAAATATATAAAATGAAACACACTGACATTCATCTTTCAAATGTCTGTATAGTTCTTAGAGTCAACTGTTTTTGCTTAGGCAAAACTTTTTCCCTTTCTTGTCAAATGAAGATACAGCCTCACTTCTAAAACTAATCTCTTACTAGATTTTCACTAGGCTTCAGTTCCTTTGTTTATCCCTTCTGCCTTTACTGCTAACTCTGAGGGGCCTTGTTAATTTTTTTTTCATGCTAATATAGCTGCTACACGACAGAATTAGTTATACTTTTGTTCTGCCTTTTGTTCAAGACAAGGAAATACAAAATCACTAGCAGTCATTTTTAATTTTTGAATTATCATTGTATTTTATTTCCCTTGACTGTTGTGTTAAAATGTTTTGTTTTTGTTTTAATTTTAGGCCTCTGAAAGGTATGATATATTTCTTCCAGTACAGTCCATTTCAGTCCAGGAATCTACAGTGGTGACAAGGACATGGGACTCCTCCTGCCAGATGACAAGTGGTTCAATACAATTAACATCCTGGCTGACAACTGTGAAAAAGAACCTTGGATTATTTTATTTTATTTTTGTGGGACGCCACAATCCCAAATCCATAGAACACATCAGGTAAATCTCTCTTGTCACTTGAGATACATACCTTTTTCTTTCAAAATATTAAATGTAAAAAGCAAAGAGCCAGAGTATTTTTAGTAATTAAGAATTAATTGAGAATGAATCAATTAATTTGGTATAAACTATAAGAAAGATACATTTTTATTCAGGGTTGTCTATCTGTAAGTTTAGAATCTATTTCTTTTGTGTTTATGTTTCAAATGTATTTATGGATGCCTAAAGTGTATTTAAGAACTCTTGGATTTTCCGGGCCAATATAGAAAAGACAGATTCTATTTATTATTAGTTTTCAAGATTTTATTGTGAAATTTTCAGAAATATAGAAAAGTCAAAAGAATTTTACAGTGAAAAGCCATAAAGCTCCTAGATTCTGTCATTAATATTTTATTGTGCTTGCTTTAATCTGTATCTATCCATATAACTATGAATTTATCTAATTTTTTGTGCATTTTGAAATAGTTTTCTCACCACAAAAAAGAAAAAGTAATTTTATATGATGGTGGATATGGTCATAGGCCATACTGGGATTATCTTTTAGCAAAATGTACATGTATCAAATCATCACATTAAACCTTACAAATTAATCTATTGCAGTTCTATCTCAATAAAGCAAGAAAAGTTGTTTATATTAAATTCTGATGTTTGAGTTCATATTTCTCACATGTCCAGTGATCATTATCTCTGAAACATTCTTATTTAATATCCTGTATAAGGTCCCCAGTGTTTTCTTAAACTCATTAAGAATATGAAATACATTGACATCTTAAGTATTTGAATTCCTATATAGTCCAAATACTAGGACATCTGGTGATACCTGTTAAATTTACTATGTAACTGAATCACAGAAGTCAGGAGAGTTTTCGATAACTTGCTTCATAATGCTAAATGACCATTAATGCAGATTCACACTAGCGTTTTGAATAGATTGTTGCTGTTTTAAATTATTTCCTTTCAGAATTTCAGGGAAATTTGAAATTTTAAGAATCCAGATAATAGATATAGGAAAATTTTTTTCTTACAGAATGATACTAAAATATCCTTGTAGGGAAAACATTCTAATAGCATCTATGTAGATGTAACTATTAACTATTACCTTTCATCTTGACTGATAATGACTAATTCTTTGATGCTTAAGTTACCCAAGAAATACATGCATCAAAATCACCTTGCCCTTATAATAGCTCTTATCTCACTGTAATATCTTCTTTGTATTTAAATGTATCAGCCATTAAACTGTATATTCTTTAGAAGCAGGATTTCTGCTGACTGTGTATGTGTGTTTACACAACTTTCCTGGAACATAAAAAAGTCAGTTCTGTACAGTACTAAGTGTAAGAAATATCTCAAACTGAATTTTCTTTTTATTACTTAGACTTCAACTTCCTTGTAGAATTCTAAAATAACCTTTGCTAATGAGGATGTCTGATACTGTTACTGCAAAAAATGAAGCTGAAACAATGAAGGATTTGGATGCAGAAGTGAAAGATAGAACCAGAGTTGAAAATCTCATCAAATCAGAAAACTATGGGAAGATTTTGGCAGAGAAAAATGAGCGTTGTATTGACAACAATATTGATTTACAGGTAAACAGGATTTTCTCTCAGACTACAAATACTAAATATTTCATATGTAAGTATACTCTTTGTACATATCTCACTTGCAGAATTCTAAAAGGGTAAGTTGACCCTTTGGGTCATGCTTAACAGCTACATTTTCAGCCATCTAAATGACTTGAGTCTAGCTTTTTACTTATTTGTATCATAATTATTTGTATTTCTATGCAGCCAATATATCTTTTATTTGCTTTCTATTTTTTCATTCTACGCAGCTTCTAACATTGTTTTGAGTTCAAAAATTTAATTGCTTTTAGAGATGAATAGAGATTTAAAAGAAAGTTCTATTTGCAGAAATAGCCGTAAGGGCAACAGCCAGTCAAACATGACTGAGAGAAGTTTTTTGAATAAAAAGTGTCACTTTAGGCTTTTGGTACTATACGTACATGATAATATAGAACTAATTACTACCCAAAAGACTTTTAATTCCATGCATGGATGAAAAGTGATAAATTGGTCAGAATATTCAGGATAGGTAAAAATTGTCTCAAGTAGAAATAGTATTCATCTCAAGATGCTGCAGTTACCTCTTGCTGTGTAACAAATTATTGTAAAACAGAGGACTTATAAGGTCTTGATTGAGTGAATTTTCTGTTCTACAAGTTATCAAAAGAGGTTCTACGCTGATTGACAAGCTGACCTAGAAGTTCCAAAACTGTTTCACTGACCTACCTGGCACCTTGGAAAATGCTAGAGGGTAGACTCAGCTAGAACTGAGAGCACTACCCATGGTCACTGCAGTATGAGTCCAGGGTAGGCAGACTTCTTATTTGATGACTCGTGGGTACCAGAGAAAATGTTCCAAGAAACATGCAAAGTTGCGAGATCTCTTGAACCACACTCAGATCTTCCAAAATGTCATTTCCACTGTCTTCTTTTCATGATGCAAGTCATTAAACCCAACCCATTTCTAAGGAAGTGTAATTAGTTCCCACCTCTTAGTAAAAAGACCCTTACTATACCACACAAAAAGTTATCTTAAAATATTATTTTTAGCACTTGTTTCAGTTTAGCCTAATGAATAAAAAATTCTGTTTTTGTAGGAAATACTCTTTCTCTCTACAACCTAAAGACCTTGAGGGATACATGTCAAAAAATAAACATATATATGTATATAGTTTAATAAAAAAGACAGTTTTAGAGGTTATTTTGTTTCTTCTGCTGGTCAAAAACATTGTTTCCTAGTTTGTGCCGATTATGTGTTAGAAAATGATAGCAACTCTTATATAGTTTTAAAAAGGATAGGTGATAGGGGGACTTGGTGGCCAGGGACAAAAAAATAAATTTTAAAACAAGCTCCACTGATTAAAGTTATCTGAGAAATTGAGGGGAATAACATTTTTTTTCCTAGTCATTTTTAGAGATAACACTTTTTTTTTTTTTTTGAGACTAGGTCTCGCTATTTTTGCCTGTGGAACTGCAGGCTCTCATTGCCTGGGGTACCACGGACTCAAGCAATCCCCAGCCTCAGCTTCCCCGGTAGCTGGGATTACAGGTGCGCACCACCACGCCCAGCTATTTTTTTGGAACTAGGTCTCGCTACGGGCCCCAGGTGGGACTCGAACCGCGATCCCTAGCCCCGGCCGCTTCATAGGCTGAAGCTTACAGGCACGAGCCACCGTGCCCGGCAGAGATACCACTTTTTAAGGCAAAAAAAAAAGCCATACTTATTATCAGTATATTTAGTAATGGCAGCATGCCACTATCCTGATTAAATCAGAGGAAAAAATTGCTAAAATTTCATTAGATTCATGATAAAATATTAAGAGGTTTCCTTTTATTTTCTTGTCTCTAACTAGTGTTTACTTTTGTGGGTTATACTTACCAATAAGCAGTTAATCTGGGACATTGCATTTCCTTCCGTATCTGTTATATATAAGCAGAAGAAAATTCTGATGACCACTATTGAATTATACATACAGGTCTACAGGAAAATTTCATCATACCAAAACATTTATTGAAAACCTACTCTGTGCCAAGGGAATACTATAGTCATCAAAAATGGACCTGATCACTGACATTATCCATATAGCATGGTGTAAAGAAAAACAAAGAGAAGATGGAACTCGTTTTACTTCATTGACTTTATTCATTTTTGTATTCTAATACTCATTAAAGACTTACTTAAAGACTTAATCTAAGTGGGAATATTTAGACTTCTTAAAACTTTTTGAGATCCAAAATGAGGTTCATTTAAAATGGCAAAGAGTATATAGTTAGAGTAACAGAAGAGATTGAAGTAGTAGATAAAGTTTTTTACTATGTATTCATCTAATGTTATGTGATACAAACTACTTTTAACTATGAACAAGGAATAGAATGTCTTGTGAAAGAGAGTCTGGTTTATATTGTTACTTTTTAACTTAATACCTGGAGTTATCTATTACTAAATGCCTTTTTCCTAACATCCCACTAAATATGTGAGCTTTCTTTGGTATGACTAAGATACTGCCTAAAGAGTTCATTTTAAATAACAACTGTGATTTTCACTTAGATTTGTCTGTATGTGCCAGTTGTAGGATTTCTTATAAGAATTTTGACTATACCAGCACAGTCTCTATTTTCATCTCTACCATTCTAAAAGTCATCTACTACGAGTATAACTTATGTCTGTTGTCTTGATTTAGCAGAGTAATATTTAAAGTGACTTATGAAATACTTTCCTAAAGTAGTGTACTTTTCATCCAGTTCCACCTTAATTTACTGACCATCCTCTTCATTTTTAAATGAAGGGATGTCACAGCTTCTTTAATACTGAAAAGAATCCTTATGATTTTCTACCATACTTTAAGGATAACTTTTCCATAAAAAGTAACATTATCAGACCAGAAAGGGGATAGCAGACGTTAGACATAAGTAGCTTGGATGATTCCAAGCAGAAATTACCTCATAGACTACTTGACTATTTATTTTACAAATAATTTCATTTGTGTAACTGACTCTGCTTCTGTTAGTTGTGGGTTTTTTTGTTTTTTGATTTGGGTTTGTTTTTTTTTTTTTTTTTTTTTTTTTTTT
>PVHY01000969.1:0-124245 GCA_004024945.1 Uropsilus gracilis | reverse complement strand
TATTTTTTTGGAACTAGGTCTCACTACGTTGCCCTGAGCGGGACTCAACCGCGATCCCCGGCCCCCACCGCGGCTCCTAGGCTGCCGCTTACAGGCACGCACCACCGTGCCCGGCCTTGGTGAATGGTTTTGGTATACTTCCTCCTCCCTCTGGCACCCCCTCCATCACTCAAACCCCTCTCTTTGTTTTTTGCTAGTCTGTGTTAGTCCATTAGTCTCTTTCTTGTGGCAGTTTCCTTTAACTGGGTGAGGGACTGTGTTCTTGGGACCTGGCAAACCGTGGTGGTAGATTTTCAGTGTTAACCTTGCACTGGACAGCCAGTCTATATTTATTTGTGGTCTGTCCATGTTTTCTCATTGCAGGCTGTCTTCTCCAGTCCCTTCTCTGTTGTTTTACTGCTTTACCTTATAGTTGTGGCTTCTGGTCTAGGGGGTCTCACCCCTAGCCAGTGTAGGTGAAGAAATTTCTCTGTGGATACAGGCATCTGTGAATGGCCATTGTAGATCATCCTCTCTGCCTCAGTTTGCAGCTTTGCTGTGGGACTGATGCCCCTACTCTTTGGCCTTACTCTCCTGTGGTGTGAGGAGGAGTGCCTTGCTCTCCTAGAAGTCATCTCAGAGATGAGGTCTTAGCTTTTCCAGACCCAGTGGGCACATAGGTGTGAATCTGTGGCATCGGTGTTTCCATAGTTGTTTCTCCAGTCTTGCATGCACTGCTTCTCTCGATATTCCATCTCCTGTGTCCAGCTCAGACCTGTGGGCTGGAGTTTCACCTGATCCCTCACCCATTCTATGATGGTATTTGTATTATTTATGTTCTTCCTCTTCCTGAAGATTAGCTGAAGTGAGAGTGAAATGGAAAGGGCATTCCCCTCCCCACCCCCGCCCATGTTGCCAGTACCTCCCTGCGTGGGGGGCAGGCACAGATGGCTGGACAGGTGCAATCCAAGCCTTGGGGTAGGGGCTTGGCCAAACCATGACTCAGCCCATTCAGGCTGTCACATGGCTGCCCTGTACCACATGGCTGCCCTGTACAACCAATCTGGTGGTGGGTGGGGCTAAAACCCCACCTGGACCCCCCTTCCCAGGCTCTCTGGCACAGGAGGGCCTACCCAGAGTTCCTCGCCTTGACTCCCTGCTGGCAAAGGGGTCCCAACGGCCCAGGACCCTAGACTTGCAGGCAGCCGTGTGGCTGCCTACTGGTGGACCTAGTTGTGTTTTTTAATCAGTTTTCTTTTTGCTATAATCTTTTCCAAAGTTGTATGATTTTTTAAAGAGTTTCTTTAAAATACATTACTAATAATTCAAATAATATATGCATTGATGTCCAGAAGCTAACCTCACATAATAGCCATGGATTTGCCCCAAATTGTTAGTAATCTTTGTGTAATTAACTTTTCTACTACCACACAGTTTCCCACAAATTATTAGACTGGATGGGCAATTAAAATTGTGTTGGTAACCCTCTTGTACTGATTTTTGTTAATACCAAAGTACATGAATAGTTTCTGACATATGTACATGTATGTATCATCTATTTTTTTACACACACACACTTATCAGTTGAAGTGAATGTTTAGTAATACACTCAATCAAATGACACCACTACATCTTGTATTCCCCAAGTTAATTCCAGTATATTTCTTTATATGGAACGGAGAATGGGGTGTCAAGCAAGAGCAAAAAGCAATGGAATGCCTTCCTAGCTTTTTTCAACAGTGTAGTTAATATGCATCAAATTCCTTAATATTCCATGTATAGAAGTTTCTATGCTATGTAAAGCATTGGATAAACATTTTAAAATCATCAGCTGTCACTTTCTTTGACCACAAAGTTGATATGCAGCATAATAAATTAAAAAGCAGTCTTTGTTATGTTACTCAGCTACTTATTATTTAACATCAGTGCTTCTCCAAGCAAGTAGCTGTTAGTTTTGATATATTACCAGCTTCAAACTGAAATTGTATTAAGAATGTTGTATATTCTATACCCATTTATTATCCTGTCCAATAACCACAGCATCTCAATAATGTAAATTATAAATTGGGTAGTTTGCCCCAAATCTTCAAAATCTCATTTAATTTAATTCTTTTTAGAGTAGTAGCAATTTCTTACACAAACTTCTAACTTTTAACTGTGACTAGGATATTCTGGAAAACCAAAAAGTAGAGAAATTCAGTGGAATCAAAAGTTGATTCTTTGAGGGTCAACACATTTGACAAACCTTTAGCTAGAGAGTGAAACAAAGGAACACTCGATTACTGAAATGAATGAAAAAGGGGATGTTACTTAACAAAATTAAAAGATTTTAAGAGTGTACTGTGATTATGTAATCATAACAACGAATTAAATAATGTAGATTAAATGGACAAATTCCTAGAAAAGAAATTAAAATGAATAGGCTTAATTAGTAAGAAAATAAAAGCAGTAATCAAAAATCTCTCATTAAAGAAAAGCCCTAGATCTGGTGACTTCACTGGTGCATTCTACTGAACTTTTAAAGAACTAATTACCAGTCTTTCTCAACATTTTCTAGTATATTAAATAGGAAAGAACTCCAAGTTACTCCTTTTTTGTGGCCACTGTTGCCCTCATACCAAAGCCAGGCAAAGACATTATAAGAAACCTACAAACCAATGGCCCTTGGAAATGTTTTTGTAAATGTTCTCAAAAAAAAATATGAGTGATACAATTAATCAGGTGTGATTTCTGGAATGCAAGCATGATCCGGAGTATTACAATCACTCATTGCAGTATATCATAATAATACAGCTAAGGGGAAGTGATTCTCTTGATCTCACTTGATGAGATGTTCATAGAACTCAACACCCTCCTATGGTAAAAACACTTAGGATAGAAGGAACCTAGTAGGTAATAAAAACAATATATTATTAAAAATCCACATTAATATCACACTCGATGATGAAAGACTGGAGGCATTTCCTTTAAGACCTGGATCAAGGTTTGGATGCCTACTTTACCACTGTTAACACAATATTGGAAATCCTAAGAGCAGTTAGACAGGGAAAAGTAAAAAATATATCCCAATTGGAAAGAAAGAAGTATATTATCTCATATATAGATGGTATGACCTTTAATTTAGAAAATGCTAAGAGTTCCATTAAAAAAATTTTAAACAAAAACTGAATTTTACTAAATAAATGTAAAGTAGTACTTGTGTTTTTAATCATCTAGATTATTAAGATCTTAGCAACTCCCTTGTGCCTCCTGCCCTCTTGGTTTGCATCTTTTCTATGTGTCCTTAAGGAGTCCTTGTCCCTGTGATAGCTAGTTCTTTGCTTCTTTTCACAGTTTTATCACCCATGCATACTTCCCTGTATCTGAACACTATAATACGAAACCATACTGTATACTCTTACTTGCTTCTTTCAGTTTTTAGCAGATAGATTTCTGAGAATTATTTAGGATGATATGTGTAACTAGTTCACTCATTTCCATTGCCTTTTGTATCCTGCATCTGAATATCACACTATTTATCTGGTCTGCTGTTAATGAACCTTTGGATCAATTCCAGTTCTGACTATTACAAATGGTCCGCTATGGACATTTTGTTTCTTTACAATGGTACTGTATGAGAGAAATTGCCTAAGGTCACTATACTGGGAGTGGAATTGCTGGGAGTGGAATTGCTGGATTCCAAAATAGCTTCCAAAACTATTGTATTGGTTTATTCTTGAACTAGAAGTAGATGGCAGTTCTGTTGAAAATCTGTGATATTATTAGACTTGAAATTTTTGTCTTTCTTTTGGTTGTTGCGCATTCTCATTGTGCATTAAATTTGCATGTCTCTGAGGGGAAAAAAGTAAGATAGTGGAAGTCTAAGTCAACATACAAATATCAGTTGAATTACAATAGCATAAAAAAGATATTAAAATGCTTTGGAAATAACTTAATCCAGGGGTTGGAAGACTCATACAATGAAAACTGCAAAACATTGTTGAAAGAAACTGAGGGTGACTATCTAGTGGAAACACATCTGCTTCGTGCATTTGAAGTCTAAATTTGTTAAAATCTGGGTACTACTCAAAGTGATGTACAGATTCAATTCAGTGCCTGTGAAAAATCTAGATGACATCTTTTTCAAAAAAACCCATTCTAAAATTAATTGGGAATTTTAGGGCAGCCAGATTAGATAAAACAATCCTGAAAGAGGACTACTGTTTCCCAATTTCAAGTTTTATTCTGATGCTACTGTACTCTAATCAGTATGAGCCTGACATAAAAATAAGATACATAGAATAGTATAGAAAATCTAGAAATAAACCCTTACATAATGGTCAAATAATTTTTGACAAGCATTCAAGACCATGTACATCTTTTCAACAAATGGTGCTGAGATTACTGGATAAAAGATTGGATGTTAGATCATTACCAACCACCATTTACAAAAATTAATGCAAAATGGGTTAAAGACCTACTAAACATAAGAACTAAAACTATGAAAATCTTAGAAAAAAAGTACAAAAAGCTTTACAGCATTAGATCAGCAATAATTCTTTCTAAACATGACATCACACGGAATATTGGAACCCTATGTGCTGTTAAGAAATCAAAATGTTATAGCCACTGTGGAAACCATATGGTGGCTCCTCAAAGTATTAAATATAGAATTATCTCATGATCCAGCAACACCGCTTCTGGTATTTACTAAAAGAAAACTGGAAGGAGGGTCTTGAAAAGGGACATTTTGTACATCTGTTATGTTCACAGCAGCATTATTCACAGTAGCCATAATGTAGAATCAGCCCAAATCCATCCATTAATAGATGAATGACTTTACAAAATTTGATGTATTCATTCAATAAGATATCCAGCATTAAAATGGGAGAAATTCTGTAATATATATTGCTGAATGTGTGAAACTTGAGGTCATTATGCTAAGTGTAATGAGTCAAACAAAATGACTGTACTATTTGATTATATGACTCCACTTACTAGAGGTATTTTTAGAGGAAAATGGTGGTTGCCAGGGCTTGGGTGGCAGATGGGAGTTATTATTTAATGAGCACAGAGCCTTAGTTTTACAAGGTGAAAAGTTATGGATGTGGATGGTGGTTGTGGTAAATACACAGCTTTATGAATATTAAGAATTACTCATTTAACAGTGATTTGGATGGTATGGTGAATTTTATGTGTATGGTGCAGAAAAATAATTATGCTTTAAATAACAGAATTAAATTTTTAAAATACTTACATTCCTACTTAAAGCCAAATCTGGTTTAATATGTTACATACATGTTAAAAGAGAAATTGAGAAATTTATACCAAAAGCATAAAACAAACACTATTTACTAATAAACAGCTTGGTTTCTCTGCTTTATTATGTATAATTGTGTGTTTCTAGTTATTTTCTGATTTATAGCCTTCACGATCTGAAATGAAGTAATGTGTTTTTTTATTGAATAATCCCAGTTTGGCACTTTATAGTTTGCTTTTATAGTAGTTGTATTGGTTGTGTTGCAATGTAACATATTAACCATGAAATTAAATGCTTAAAACAATACCAAGTTATTAACTTAGTTCTGTAGAAGTTTGGGTAAGCTCTGCTGAGTTCTTTAGTTTTACAAGGCCAACATCAAGTGTTTTCCAGATTTTGCCTTTACCTCAGACTATGGTGAATGAGCTTCTAGGTTCATCCATTTCTTGGCAGTATTCAGTTCCTTGCCACTTTGTGTCTGAGGTCCCTATTTCTGTATGATTGTCACCGAAGGGCCACACTCTGCTTGAATTCCTTCTCACAAGTTCCCTCTATCTTGAAGACCAGCAGTGGTGAGTCAGATCCTTCTCACCCTATGAGTCTGAATTTTCTTCTTGCTTTCAATAGTAGAAAATTTCCAACTTTTGAAGCACTCAACTGTTTGGATCAGACCTAGCTGTATTATCTCTGTATCTTCAGGTCATAAGGTCAACTCATTTGGCTTGGCCCATCTTTGGAATTCTATCTACCTCAAGTAGTGTTGGATTCATACCAAGGTTTTTTCTTTCTTTGTTTTAAAATAAGATTGATGTAAAAGAACACTGGACTAAAGAGTAGAAGTTGTTGGATTCTTTTTTAAGTGTTTAGTAACTGATGTATTTAGTAACTGATCCTGGACTGTAAGGTTCTTAAGTTCAGAAACTGTCTTTATCTCTTCAACCCCTGTGCTCAGCTCAGTGTCTGGTATAAAGCAGGAACTTAGAACATACTAATTAAACAAATTACATTGAAATGTTGCTTCCTTTCTGTACTTTCTCTTTTTAATCTTCAGCTTCATCGAAAGTTCCTTATGAATTAAAACCAAGGCTCTTAATGCATGTGTAAGTCTGAAAATTTTAAACAGTTACTATAGACACAATATACAATAGCCCCCATTTGTAGATTTTTTTTAAGTTTTAGCTCATGTCTACTAAGCAGAAATAGCAAATGTCTTCTGACATGCTAGTCTTCAAAAAACCTAGTATGGTAATACTTAGGTTTTATGAAACCACTTTTTAAATTAATTAAAATAATAGTTTATAACATTCAGTATTAGATATTATCATTACTATATGATAATATCAGTTTGTAGTATATTGTGCTTACCACAAAAAACTATTTCAGTCACCATACTGTTGACTCCTTTTTCCAGTTTACACACAATCCCTCACACTTTCCCTACTTTTAACCACGGATTTGGTCTTAGAGTCTGAAAGTTTATTTTTCTTACTTGATTCATTTATTTTGTTTCTTCATATATGAGTGAAGTCAGTGTTTGTATTTCTCTGACTTCCTTCACTGAATTTAATACCATCTAAATCCATTCATGTATGTTCTTACAAATAGGATTTCATCTTTTTTCAATAATTGAGTTTATATATACCAAGATTCTTTATCCAATCATTTGTAGATGTACTTATTAGGTTGTTTACATGTCCTGACTATTGTTCGGGTAAGTTGTGATGAACATGGAGACTGCATGTATCTCTTCAAATTAGTATTTCATCCAGTCAGCTTGCCAATCAGTACTAGAGCCATAGTTGCTAAATACATAGAGCAAGCCTGAAAGCAAAACACAGGAAGAAAAATGCAAATACTCAAGCAAGTCCGATAGGAAACAATACATCACCAAAGGAAAGACAACCTCTAGAATCCAACAAGGATGACATTGAAGAAATGTCTTATCTGTCAGACAAAGAACTCAAATTATGCATGATAAAAGCACTCAAGAGAGCTAAGGGAAGAAGTAGAAATATACAAAGAAAAAGAAAACAGCATGACGGAAGCATTCAAGTTGAGAGAAGTTAAAAAATATAAAAAAGAATGCACCAGTAAAAATAACATAATTGATGAACTGAAGAAGCAGATTCAATCCCTAAAAAAGAAACAGAAAGAGACCCAGGATATAAGAGGAGCAACAGAGCTCAAAAATGCAGGGGAAAGCCACGAAAGCAGATTAGACAAAATAGAAGACTGCATCAGCATCCTCGAGGATACTGAAATAGAGAAGATGAAAAAGAGAAATACAAAGTAAGAAACAAAAGAAAAACTCAGAGTTCTATCACATTCCATAAGGAAAGGAAACCTAAGAGTAATTGGAATCAAAGGCTACTTACAGATATTTAAGAACTATTTAAGGGTATTTAAGAACTTCCCAAACCTAAAGAAATAAATGAAAATAGACATACAGGAAGCCAAAAGAACACCAAACTATATCAATGAAAGAAAAACTACTACAGGGAGACACATTATCATAAAATTTCTAAGAGTCCAAGATAAGAAAACAGTAATGAAACTGAGCAGAAAAAGGAAACAGAACGTACAAAGGAAAACCTATTAGGCTGACTTCAGATTTCTTGGAAGAGACACTTCAGGCAAAGAGAGCCTGGAGCCACATTTAAAAAAAAAACCCAAGACAAAAAAATTCCAGCCAAGAATACCCAGTCAAGTGTGGTGATGCATGCCTATAATCCCAGCTAGGCTGAGGCTGGGGATCACTTGAGTCCATGGGTTTGAGACAACCCTAGGTAACATAGCAGACATAGTCTCAAAAGAAAAAAAAAAAAAAGAAAAGAGAAAAACACTACCCTGCAAAGCTCTCCTTCGTACAAAGGCAAAACTATAACCTTTTTAGACAAGCAAAGTCTCCAGAAATCTGCCACCGTTAAGGCCCCACTCCTACAAATCTTGCAAGAAGCCTTAAGACCAAAACCAACACAAGAATAAATAGGAAGAACAGGCCAGGAAAGGTGGTGCATCCCTGTAAGCAGCAGCCTAAAGCCATGACTGCAGGCAGAGATCACGGTTCAAGTCCCACCGGGGCCACATAGCAAGGCTTAGTCCCAAAAAAAAATAGCTGGGCATGGTGGCACGCACCTGTAGTTCCAGCTACCTGGGAAGCTGAGGATGGAGATTACTTGAGTCTGTGGTGCCCTGGGCAAGGTGAGCCTGCAGTTCCACAGGCAAAAATAGCGAAACCTAGTCTCAAAAAAAAAAAGGAAGAACAAAACAAGGAAGCAAATCAGAATCTCAGAATGACCACCAAAAAAACAACTTAAGAATTTCAAGTTTCAATAATTACCCAAAATGTTAACAGAACCCGACATTCTGCTACCTCCAGGAAACACATCTGACCTCTAAAGATAAGCACAGACAAAGAGTAAGGGCTGGAAAACAATCCTTCAAGTAAATGGCCCCATAAAGAAGGCAGGAATAGCCATTCATATAACAGATAAAGCAGATGTCAAACAAATTAGTGTTTCATAATTTTAGGGTAAATTCCCAGAAGTAAAATAATCACATAGAATGGAATTTCAATTTTTGATTTTTTGAGGATATTCTGTACTCTTTTCCTTAATGACTGAAGCAATTTACATTCCCATGAATAGTGTTAAAGGTTTCTCTTTTCATCATGTTCTCCCCAACATTCTTTTATTTTCCTGTTTTTTGGATAATAGCCATCTTTAAAGGTATGAGGTACACCTCATTATTTTTATTTGCATTTCCTTTATAACAAGAGATCTTTTCACATCCTTCTTTGCCATCTATAGGTCTTTGGAGAAGTGTCTATTCAGATCTTTTGCCTGATTTTTAATCATGCAATCCCCGCACACATTCTTTTTCTTTTATTTAATGTGAAGCCAAGGGTGATACATGGTTCTGTTCAAAATGTTGAGAGTGCTATTGAGTTCTTGTCAAAATCAGTTAATATGGTGGCATATTCCTGTTAATTTCTTGAACTGGTGTAATCCACCTGAGAAACCCATTTATTATTCTATCCTTTTATTATTGACTATTCAAGAACCTTGAGAATTAATATAAATAGTAGAAACTTTTATACAAATAAGACTAAGTTGAAATAACTTGATCAAGAACACTTACTAATAAGAGGTAAAACCAGAAATTTAAATCCGGTTCTTCTATATTTGAATACAGCTATATTTGAAAATTATCTCCTTTATTTTAAAAGAAACGTTTGTATCTTGATATTTAGAATTTTAAGGGATTAAAACAAAGGACAAGAGTCAAATTCTTTTCTTTCTGGTACCTTCCAACTCCTTCAATCATGTGCAGTTTGCTAGTATTCATCTATGGTTTTCTCCCATTTTTCCCTCAACATCCTTACTTTATGTCGTATTGCATTTTTTATTCTATTTCATGTCAATTATAGAAAGTTAGAAATCTTCTTAAACATATTAAAAAATATAAATAGACACAGAAGAAAATACTAACATGCAAAAGCTCTCAGAACTGCCTTGTGCATGATATATGTTTATGCATATAAACATATGCATATGCTTTCTAAGCAGAAAGCCACTTTTCTTTTCCTACTTTTTTTTCCTTATGGTTACTGTTAATTGTAGTATAGGTAATTTGGAGTCAAAATCCCATGAATAATGTTTCCTCCTTCAGAAAGATTTGAGGGACTGGACATGCTGATACTACAGATTTTCATTTCTCTTGGTTCTACAAGGAAAGCCTTTTGCATGTTAGAATGAATTAGTGGCTTTTCCCCATATGTATTTCTGCTTCATTACCGTACTAGACCAGGCAAATAGGATTCTGTCGGCTAATAAACTGGTGAGGCACTTCATTCATAGAGTTGAAAAGGCTCAGTAGACAGGTGATTCTATTCTGACACAACGTGCTTTTGAAACATTAGTAAGTTTGGAATTTCTAGTACAACTACTTAAAATTCCTGAGTTTTTCCCTCCTTACCTTGACAAAGTGAAATTGTATTAGAAAATTTTGAAGACGTTTTATTTTACTACTCTCCAAGCACTTGCTTTGTAAGTTTCGTTTTGCTCAAATAATGCAGAAACGTGGCTTTATGCTGACTTAAAAGAAAATGCAACCCACTAAAGACTTTGAGAGGGTCTTCTTAAGTTTGTTTCTGGAAAGAATCAATGCTTTTTCACTTAAAACCAACTTCACATTCCTCATTTATCATATTTTGTGTAGTTAGTTTCTCTGTGATTTAGAACTATGATAAGCAAACTTTCTGTTTCAGTATGAAATTTAATATAAATCTTTCTTGTGTATTCAGCGGCCATTGCAGTCATTTGGACAGACAGGAAAAAGGTCTAAGGTATAGTAAGTATTTTGTGCTGGCATGCCAAGGGCCTTCCTTCATGCTTGATGAATCCTTGTTTTCACATAGCGCTGCTTTCAGTTTAGTTTTGTCATATTTTGTTTGGGGCAGAAAGCTTATTTTGTTTAATTTGGGGTTTTTGTCTTGCTTAGTTGCTTTTGTGCATTGCTTTTATATCTTTAATGGTTCTTTATAGAAAAAAAATGGTTTTCTCACCAATTTTATGTTTTGAAGTTGGAATTATTCCCATTCTTGCTGTCACTATAATTTTTGAAACTGCATTTTTTGCTTTTCCTCTTAACAGAGTTTTAGTGATGTATAATGGCCTACTTAATTGCACATTTCACTTTATATGTAGCTGGCATTATTTATAAAAAAGAACTAAAGAAATTCCAGGAAACTTTTGGATATGCCCTAGATTTATGAAATGTAGTGTTAATTTTAAATACTTTTCTTTAGTCAAGCTCAAAGTTAAAGCTAGTTCGGAGCCTTGCAGTGTGTGAAGAATCTCCACCACCCCCTACAACAGAGATAACACAGGAGAACCAGGTAAAAAAAAAAAAAATCCAAAGCAAAACAGAAATATTGTAATTTAAAGCCATGGTGGAATGACCTGCTTCCTGAATAGTATTTTTTTGTGAAATTTAATACAGGTTTTATGTGTATATTATGTTTTTGTTTTTGTTTTTTTTGTTTTTGTTTTTTAGCTAATTTGATAGTACCACCATTGAAACACATGAAAAGTTGGGAAAACCTTGTTATTTCAGGGCTTAGTGCAATGGTTTCTCTCTGGGAAAATTTAGTCATCACATCATTAACTGGGATTGTGGCTTTAGAGTTTTAAGTTATTATTGTAAAGTTATAAAATATTAAAGTAGTACTTCCAATAGGATGTAACTATTAGTGTGGTTCTAATAGTTATACTTCTGATTCTTTGTGGCCTGTGCTTATGAAGTAGAAAACAACTGAGGTTCAACAGATGGTTCAGTTGGCTGTTTGTGTTTTTCATGGTACTATTTGTTACTTTTCTGTTAACTTCAGCTGTTTTGTCTTATGTTAGATTTAGACATATACATAAATTTTATTTTGAACCCTCTATAGTGTTTCTCAGTTTAGTGAATTTAGGTGGCTCTACTTTTTAAGAGTTTGAGCAACCTTGTAAACTAATAATGAGTTTCCAAAGAGTTGAGGCAACTCTGGCTATTTAAGAAGTTATGATTGATAAAAGAAAAACAGGTCATAACAGGTTGTTCTCTGCCCCGCTTTCTTTCTCTCATGTGTGCGTGTGGTAAATATCAATTGTATGTTTGTTGATTCAAGCAAAAAGTAATGCTGTCTCGTGATTTCAAAGATGATACCCTCAAAAGCCTACTGTAGATACTAAACATAGTTGTTAACATATTTGAAATATGTTATTATATTTCTGTGTTTTCAAAATGCAAGATACGAAAGGTTTTTCAAATATTATCGAGAGCAGTACTTTAAAATTTTAATTACATAAATAGAAGATACCAATATGTGTCTATTCTATAAAATAGATATATTTTAGCCATAAGATAAAATTTCGAGTGAAAGAAATAAAATCAAGGTATTTTACTAAGATTTGTTGTCTGAAGAACATTTTCAAATATTAACCTTTGGCTTGTAGATAAGCCTAAAGAGTTACAATAAACTCTGAAAAGTTGGTTTTTGAAGTAATAATTTTTAAAAGTTCTTTGAAGTCAGAGTAAAGAAGACTTCTGTTTAAGGGTGGGTAGTGTAATTTGCTTTAAATCTATGTGTTCATTCTGTTGACTAAAGCTTTATGCCATCATAGCTTCATGAAATAATTAAACCAATGAAACTAACAAAATTAGATCAGGCATTCATAAAACTGTTAATCTGGACAAAGTACATACTTCCCCCATTATGGTTACAAATGTATATTAATTTCCAATTAATCTTAACATAAGAAGACAACAACTTATTTGTTGTGGCAAAATATTAGATTCTCTTAAATATCCATTAATAGAAAATTTTATTTACAGTGATCTTAAAAATGAAATGTATGGGAAAATGGGAGAAAATTATCTGTCCCCAGGGACTAGAAACAGTAAGCAAACAAGCAAAGCTAGGAAAATACAGACATGTCAAAAAATCTACGTCAGCTAGAATGTGACATTTGTAAAGGACATAATACTAGGATATCAGTAAAAGTATAGGAATAAAAGTGACTAATATCAAATTATGCAAGGCATTGCATGGCATGCCAAGAAATATGTACCTTTGTTTACTGAAAGTGGGTAAAAACAGTGAGTCCAAAAACACTCATAACAGTAAGACATACGTATTTACTTTTTATTTTGGTCTCTGCCTCAGCACTTTGACCTCTGTTTTGTTTGGTTGGTTTGGTTTGGTTTTTATAAATATCTGCTGTTTTAAAAAAAACTGCAGCATTATTTTTGTCTTTATTCAGTACGTTCATTTTATCTGGAAAATAGTGGGAAAATTCTTATAGGGCTATATAAGTTTGAGTGGTGAAAGTTATATGAGACAAATATCAATAGTATATGTTAAATATTAATGTGTTATTGATCACAGATCATTAAATTTTCAATTCAGAGAATGGCATCTGAACAGTGAATAAGTAAATTATGGTAAAATATAGTTCTACTCTTCATACTTTCTCAATTTCTCTCGAATAGCATTTTTTTCCTTTTTGCATAATGACCAATTCTTATCCTTTATTAGAAATCTAAATTTATTTTCTAAGCCTTGACTCAACTAAATTTTACCTGAGTGAAAAATGGAAAATAAATGTCTTCATGAAATGTACTAGTGTCTATTCTTTGATGATAGGTACTTTTCAATTACTAATGCTTGCTTCAAAATTAATCTGGAATAAATTCATTATTCAGAAGACTGAGAGGCAGTTAATAGGAAGATATCACTTGTGTCTGATGAGACCTTATTAGAGGGAAGTGTCTTCAATAACCTGTCAGTGACAGTAAAGAGCTGCCTATAGAGGTGTTGCTGTCATTGTAGTTATTTATAGTTAGAAGCATATGAAGCAGCACTTAAAATATATCTGACTTGTACTGAAAAAAAGGCCTTAAGTACATTAAGCCTACTGATTTTATAATGTAGTTCATCTTCTTAAATAACTTAATAGCTACAATTAAATGTAGATTTGAAATACTAAACTCAGTTGGAAGTACCTTTTAGTAAAGGTCTAAATTTGTAATTTTTTTCTTCCAACCTTGTGTACGCAGATTATCTTTGAATAATAAGAATAAAAGGTATAAGTTTGGGAAAACTTGTAAATATTCTGTTTCAAAAACATAGTTCTGTTTTTGTTATTTATTTTTAATTGAAGTAATATTTGTTGTCCTCATTAGATATTCATACTATGGTAAATATCTATTCTACAGTTACAAAGAATATAAGAAAAAGTTAATAGAAACAACCAAAAGGAGAAAATAAGCCACTGGTTTATAAATGTATCAACTTTACTAATTTAATATTTAATTTAACTTGATATTACTATAAATGTATTAACTTTATTAATGTCAATACTTAAGTTTGATAAGCAAGACAAAAGATGGGCATAAAACACATGTTCTTCATTTTAGTGAAAATTGCCAGTAGATAGCTTTTGTTCTGTATTTTGAGCATAAATTTGAAACATGGACTAGAAGCAGTTCATGAAAGAAGAGGACTAGAGCTATCACAACCCTGTAGAAAAATAGACATTTGATCTGAAATTCTGCCAAGTAATGCTTTGAGAAAGAGGGGAAATTTTAGTAGAAATTCTAGTGGTTGCAAGTTTAGGAATCCTAAAATTTATATTTCCTTTGATATAGATTTACTGTACCTACTGCCATCGCCAACTGTCACCCAAAAATGCTAAATAATTGTCCTGTTGCTGGTTTTTGTTGCTAAATAACAGAAGTATAATAGGCTGTGTCTTTAGTGGAAGTGACCTGCTAGTTATATCTTTGCCTAAATACTGCTACATTTTTACTTTGTTGGCTATATGAATTAATTTCCCAGTATCATTTGGTTTCTGATGTTGCATTTATTAACACTTTGAAATAAAAAGGGGAATTAATTTTCCCTTTTTTGTCTTCTAGAATATGGTAACTTTAAAATTGTGTATAACATACCTTGCATGAAACATCTGAAACAACTTTGGCATAATTGAAGGAGGAATGGTGATATATCAATATCAAATAAAAAATAATTATAATCATGTTAATTTTTGGTTTGGTGTACTTTTTGGAAAATTCTGCAATTTCTTAGCAAGAGCTTGAACTCTCCACTGCTTATCAATAGATTATAGTGGTTTTAATAAATACTCAAAAATAACTTTTAATAAGTATTGACTTGACATTAGTAGGATCCGTTGTCTTGACTACTGATAGTTTTCATGCATTTACTTGGTTATGGCACCTTTATTATAAAAAGAGGTTAAGAAGACCTTGGTTCTAAACTACCATGGAATATATTTATTGTCTCTATACATGTGTTTCAACTGAAAAGTTTAACTTAGAAAATTAATTTTAACATTTTTATCAAGACTTTTTAGCTTTATTCTAGTTTGATAACAGTTGATTAAAACAAATCTTTCGTCTTTTTTTCTGACACAGTTTTGTGTTTCTCAAAAGTTAAAAATATGTGTGGTATTAAAATGAATTATTTTATATTTTCATTTAATAGATGATTTTGTCTTTCAACAGGAGAAAATTCAGGTCCAGTTAACACAATCATTTGAAAAAGAGGAGAAGCCCTCAAAAGATGAATCAGAAAAAGAAAAAGTCACTGATAAGTTGCCCAGAAAAATGCTATCAAGAGGTTTGCACTTCATTTGTGTTTTTTAAGCAGAATTTTAATTCCACTCTCAGTTTTATCCCTCAAGTATATATACATATATATATATATATATATATATATATATATATATATATATATATACACACACACACACATATATATATGGTATATCTGTATTAGAAGTGATACAGATAGACTGGACTGGAGAAATAAGTATTTGCTCATCTGACCAAAATGGGAAAACACCATTTAGAGTATCATTAAGATACTGAAGCCAGAAACTGCAACGCATGCCAGAGTCACTGAGGAAGATAACGGTCTTGAACACTTTTTGGTCTGTCCCTCATATTGAAATAATGGAGTCACTGTAATGTAAATACTGATTCCATTCAAAATATTGTTCATCTTAATTCCTTATGATAATAAGGAATCTTAATTCCCCTGCCAAAATATTCAGTATCCAGTAAGTTTATTTTTGGAAACCCAGAATGTTTAACTTTTATAATAAAATCTTAGGGACTTCACAATCATCTAGCATTGTAAGTCAATAAACATGATTTCTAAAATTAACCCATTTATATTTACCAGTATTATAAACAGCATAAGGATATTACTATTAACATGGGTATGTTAAAAAAATAGTTTGAAATCCAGCTTCTGGAGATAGACTTCATCAAACTTACCTAAACAAATACTCTTTTAGAACTGAAATTTACATCTACCTCCAAATTATTGCCTCCATTCATGGTCTTAACTAAGCTCTTACTCTTCAGGAGGCATTTTTGAACATGAGGATTGGAATATAAGAAATAATTTTTAAAGATTTCAAAGTTAAACTGGCATGTATAAGAGAAATTTTTAGAATCTGCATTTACATAATCTGCATTCTTTAACCCATGTCATGCTTATTATATGAGAGCGGAAGAATTGGTGGTCTGAGGTCATCAAAATTCCCTTTTCCTACTTTGTCATTTTTTTCCAATGTGGGGCATCTCATTTTATTTAAGATGTGCATTGGGTATAAAAGTTAAAGGGATTTGTTTTCAAACAACTTTATACTGGGTTTTTGTGTTGTTGTTTTTTTAGATTCCAGTCAAGAATACACTGATTCAACTGGCATAGATCTACATGAATTTTTAGTAAATACATTAAAAAACAATCCCAGGTAAAAACTAAATTTATAAGGTTTACATTGCTTCTAGAGTACCATAATTTTGCTTACCATGTTTTCATTACTGAGTTATAATATTAGATTAAGATTACAATATTTGAAGTACACCAGAAACATTTTAGCATTTTATACTAAGATGTTGTTGGTCTACTTTATGCATTGGTATAAATATCTTTTTGCATTATGCATGTTACAGTGATATAAAAATAATTCCTACTCTAGGGATTTGGGGAAATGCAGAATTACCAAGCTATTTTGACCCTTAATTGAACTAGAAAAGTAAACATTAATCATGAAAAAGAAGAAAAAATTATAACACAAATAATATTCTCAATTAAATAAGTTTTTGAACTTAGTTGAATGCAAAATTTTTGTTCCTTGTTCACTTTATAAGCCTTCAAGCTAAATGTTTTTTTTAAGGTTCATATTAATGAGTCACTACTTTTACTGTTTGTAAAATCCTTTGTTTTGCCAGGTACCAGATAAATGGATTTTGACTTTTGGTAGTTCATCAACCAACCCTTTGAGGCTTTCTCCCCACTAAAAATTTACATCCACAGAACAACCTGACCAACACTTCCTGGGGTAAAAGATTCCAATAGTCTGAACCCCTCCTCTAGATGTTAGCCTTTTAGAGTAGTAATTTAAAATACATTGAAATAAAAATAAAAGCTTTTCGGCTATGTACACATGGTAGAAAACATGAAAACTCTTCTTAGCCTCACTGAATCTTATACCATGGCATGCTTAAAAATTACCTTTATTTTCATTCAGAATAAACTATTGAACACTACCTTGATTTTCCATTTAATATAAACATCAAAAGGAGGATCACTAAAATAAAAACAAAAAGTTGCCGTAGGGATGAAGGAGTATAAGTGTGCAGGAAAAGAAAATAGCCAACTCTGCTTGATTTTGTTTGTTTGTTTTTTTAATTTTTTCAGTTCAAGTTTGTTCCCCAGTGATCCTAACAGAATGATGAATTACATGTTCATGGACCAGGCAGATATTGAGCATTTATTATGTGCCAAGCTTTATGCTGAACTTTGTAGCTATAAAGATGAACAAGTTATACTGTCTGACCCTAAAATATCTACTACCTCTGTACTAGGGGGAAAGAAATCATAATATGTAACAAGTGTTCATTTAAAAAAGACTTTTTGAGGTACTATAAAATCCCTCGAGTAGGGCCCCATCCTTTGTTTGAAAGAGCATGGGAAATCTTCTGTTAAAAGATAATCGATTGAGCTGAATCTTGAATTCAGAGTCCTATAAATAGGAGCAGTTCATATATATATATATATGTATGTATATATGTATGTATATATATATATAAAAGGCATTCAGTTGGAAACAAGTAAAGACACAGTAGTATGAGAAAAAAAATGTGTTAATTCACAGATTTTACACTCTGACTAGCAAGAATGCGTGTGGACGGTGATTCTAGAAAGTGACGGTGAGCTCTAAATACAGATCACGTCCAGTTGTGTTCAACATAGCATAGTACCATCACTACTGGTTGGTGAGTCCCAGTGTTGAGTGAGAAATGACCGGGAATGCAAGAATATTAAAGGATAATAAGATTGTAATGAATAATGGAAAATTGCTTTACTTACATGCCAGTAGTTTGTCACTTGAGAAGTAATAAAAATGACATTTTAATTTGAGACATAATCTAAGAAATTTCAATAAGAGTATTTGAAAGATACTTAAGAAGTAACACGGCAAAACTTGATGATCATTTGAATGTGATAGGTTAATGGACATTTCTGTTAACTTCTTGAGAAAGTAGTTAATGGGGGCTAAGCCTAAAGGGATGGAATATGTTCTGTTCTAAGTAAGTATAGCTTGAGCTGCCTGGTGGAGAGCCAGGACATGAGTTCTGGTTATACAACTGGTTTTCAAGTAAATGAACCCAAGAACAGTTGCAGATTCAGGAATCATCAATAGCTGTGAAGCTTGCTGTGATTGGGTTTGCCCAGAGACATGAAATAAATGTCAAGGACATTCCATGGAGACAAGGACAGTTCCATGGAGACAAGTATATAAAAGGTAAATGAGAAGGAAGAGACTTGAGTCCTATAGATAGCAGAGAATCATGAGCATATAGAAGTCTGCCAATGGGATATGGCTTCAAGGAAGATACAATAACAGTGAAAGATGAAAATAGAAGTAAAAAAAAAAATTATTAGCTTGAGAAAGTAGGAACTGTTTGTTGTTTTTAGCAGGTTGTTTTTGGAGAGGAAAGATAGTTCAAATGAAATCTGGGTGAGCTGAGCAATAAGAAAGAGGTAGAAAATACATAGCTACTTTGAGTAAAGCAAGATGGTATTCCAGACAGAACAGAGCCTTTCCTGTCTCTGAACTGGTAGGAGCAGTATCACTGAGGACAAAGATTTAGAAATCTATTTTCAGCATTCAAAATTATTGCTCTATTTTGCAGTTCTGTTTTCCTCTACAAATGCAAAGATTTTTTAAGTTACCTGCATTTCCTTTTTAAAGAACGTGTTTAATAAATACTTTTAATACACTCACAGATATGTACAGCCATCACTACATTTAATACTAGAATTTTTCCACTGCCCAAGAAGAAACTGTATACCATTTAGTTATCAGTCGCCTATCCCTTTATTTTATGTATCTACAAATTTCCCTGTTTGGGGCCTCGCATATAAATGAAATCATATGAGTGGTCTTACATGGAATGAATAATATGTAGATTTTTGTGACATGCTTCATTCACTTTGCATATTTATGAAGTCATCCATGCTGTACTATATATCAGTATTCCAGGATGTTTTAATTTGAATAAACATGCAGGACAAATTCATATAATTACTAAGCTTTGTGGGTTAGGAAGTGGAAGCTAATGTTAAGTTTTGTGAGAAATAATAATTATCAGTATTCTCTCAGTGAAGCATAAAATTAATTTACAGTGCACATGACACAGAATTAGTAATTAAATGTGGCAAATTTCCAGTGGCACTTTTAGGATGGAATATTGGTCAGTGAAATAGTCCAGCAACTGCTAAGCAGATTTAGTTTTAGTGAAACTAACATTTTTTTTTAATCTTTCATTTCAATTTTTCCTTCAGATTACTCAATTTTTACTTTGTTCACAGTCCAATAAATAGATTCAACTTCAGTGTTAAGTAATAATTTTTCAGGAATTCCTGTTGGAGTATTTTCAGAGACTATACAATCATTACAGAATTAGAACCTAGGAACCTTAAGGTGCCTTTGACAAAGATTAAACTCAGGCATGAATTGATACCATTTTTGTGTGTTGGTTTTTGTACCCATTTTGTATAAATTCCATGTATAGTAATGAAATAACAATACAGAAAACTGATGGAAGAGAGAAACCCATGGATTAATTCTGAGTATGGATATTTTAAAAGCAATTTGTTCTAAAGGGAACATCATGTAATTATTGTGTGTTTGAAATATTTTCTAAATTACATTTATTGGAGGCAGAGTTTAAGTCATTGTTTTTCTCATCTGATACAGAGATTTGACCAAGATCATATAGAACATGAGAAAGGGGATAGTCAGATGGAAGCACTATTGTTTCTGTTCTTTTGTATGCCACTGATGGACCAGTTTAAGTCATTGTTTTTCTCATCTGATACAGAGATTTGACCAAGATCATATAGAACATGAGAAAGGGAATAGTCAGATGGAAGCATTATTGTTTCTGTTCTTTTGTATGCCACTGATGGACCAGTTGCACACTTTTCTAAAATTATTGCTGGTATAATAACTACAGCACTGATGACTATAATCATTGCCCCTACATTTGAACTGCAGATAATAGTTTACTGACCAGTTTGTTTGACATCAGTTTTTTATTTATTTAATAATAAAAGCATGCATTGCTTTATTTAAAAGATTATATAATAGCAGTTTTAAAAGTGTGCCTATTAGATGGTTTTGATTCATTTGTTATACTTCATGCCTTAGGGAAAGCAACTTGTGGATCTTTTCATTGGAGTCCTGTATGTATGCTCCTATAAAGGATTATTTTTTTAACTTAAAATAATAACCAAATATCTAACCTTGACTACAGATTTAAAGACTTATTAAATTCCATAGAGGCCATGATACTGTTGAATTCTAAATAAAGTAGCATAGGTGACAAAAAGAAAAAAGAGCTTAGACCATTGACAGCTAATTTTTATAACAAGTTCTACATTTTAGTAACTGAAAGTTCAATAAAGTAAGCAGGTGAACTTAACATGACGTGGTCCAAATAGTAAAATCTTTAACATTCCATAGATCTGCTTATGAAAGAGAAGAAAATATCCCACTTTGTATCAGTTGCTAGTAAAATTACTAAATTTTATTTTTCTTCATGGAGCAACAGAAATTTACCTTGAGTGGTTCTAGAGCCACTGAAGAATGTTTAGCATCTTAGTATCTTAACATCTGCTGCCGTAGCTCAAACACTGAAAGCCAATTTAAATACTGTTTTGTGAACATCAAGTAAGTTGCATAACTCAGCTTTCTTTATATTTCCTACAATAGCTATAGAATTATAGTAGGGAAATTACTGAAAATTGACCCCAATAGGTTAGATGAAAAAAATGGTCTTGTGATATTTTGAGGAAACCTCATAACGTTAAAATTTCCCATTTTCCAAAAAAAAAAGCTGAAGAATATGAAAAGACCTTCTGAATGAAGTAATTTACAGTATGCCAGTATATTTGTTGTGTATCTCTGTAGAGTCCAAATAAGTATATTATGATAATTATGTTAAAACTATTGAATTACGAAGAAAATGGTTCTAAGAAAGAATATGAGGTTGTTCTAGGCAAAGACAATAGTACAGGAAATAAGAGAGTTTGACAAGAATATAAATATGATAAATAGTTTGGCTGAGTAAGGGGTAGGAGATGAGACTTAAGTAGTTGAAGACTAGATCATCCTATCTTGTAGGCCATATTTTGGATGTTTAGTTCCAATCTGAGAGCAGTGGGGAACTTTGTGGTAGGTATTTAACAAAGGCAATAAAGTGTGATTATACATGTGCTTATAAAGATTATTATGTATGCTCTAGATGTAATAAATCGGGGAACAAGGGAAGATACAGAGAGACAACAGGCCACTATTTTAGTAGTCAAACCAAAGATCCTGATTGCTTGGATCTGGGGTGGTAACAGAAAAATTAACAGTAGCAATTATCTAGACAGTAGAATTAGAATAAGGACTGTGATGGGCTAAAAATGCTTCTAGTACAATATGCTGAATAGAAGGTAGTGCTACTTACCAAGATGGAGAATACAAGAGGAGAATCAGATTTGAGGGCAAAATTGAATTTTGTGGCAATTTGTGTTGAAGTTTTTGGCTTTGATTTGAAATCATCAAGGAGATATGTTTTCTGTTGACTTTTCAACAATGTATCATCAAATATTACTCAATTTTATGAGACTTTACAATGAGTGGGACAAATCACACCTCTGAACTAAGGTACAGACTTAGAATTTGAGAGGGATCAACTATATAGTATTTATTTGGAAGAGAAACATTAACCTCTTGACATAGTTTTATTATCCTGTAAAATTTCAAGGACTGAATTGAATTATTTATAGTTCTCTGAATTTTTTTATTCACATGCCCATAAAATTTACAGTGATAACAATATTGTTCTATTAAGCCGTGTTCTCTTTGGAGAGTGGCACCATTAATTTGTTACAGCCTAAGTTCACTAAATAGGAATCTTCATATAATGGAACACATGCAGATATTTCATAGAGTTCTTATTTATTTTACATGTGGGAGACCCTATTTTTTTTTTATTTTTATGAGAAAAAAAAAAAAATCCCAGATTCTTAAAATTACATAATAGCAGTTTCCAAAGTGATTTAAAAAAAGTTCTCTTTCTGAATTGAGTTGATAATTCATTTCATGCCTCTCTGCTATAGTTCCATCTATATACTAGTTTGGTCTCCCTTAGGAGTATTCCTATTACCGACATTGCAAGTTCTTGAGAGTACTGTTTCTATGGAGTTCAGCATTATGACAAAGGCATAAGTCTAACTAAAGATGCTGCCAACTCTTAGCTTTATTGAGTAAGGAAGTAAATAAAGACTAATGTGTTTTTATTGTCCATGTATTTTTCAGAACAGACTCAGTAATACTTAGTAGATCAAACTGTATCTTGAAAATACCACATTAATAATTGTTGAATTTGGGCAATAACTAAAAGTTACTTAGACTGTTACCTATATTAATGTATGTGTAAAATTTTCCGTATTAAAATAAAGCTAAGAAAAGTTATCTCTTTTAAATAGTGCCATTTTAAAAAGCATGTAAATATTCTCACATCAAGCTTATGATATTCTTCAGTGTACATATAGTAGAAAAAATTAGCCAATTAAAGTCAACATTTATGATTTTTCAGTGTACGCTTTCCATATAAGAGTCTTCGTATTTTGTTTCAGGGACAGAATGATGCTGTTGAAATTGGAACAAGAAATTTTAGATTTCATTGGTAATAATGAGTAAGTCCTGACATTTAACAAGAAAACAAATTGTCATTATATTTCTCCTTGACTTACTAAATTGACTTTTCTTCTAATTCTAGGTCTCCACGTAAAAAATTCCCCCCAATGACATCTTACCATAGGATGCTATTACACAGAGTTGCCGCTTACTTTGGATTAGACCACAATGTTGACCAGAGTGGGAAATCTGTCATAGTAAACAAAACTAGCAATACAAGAATGTAAGTATCAAGAAATGTATGCACATATTGTTTTTAATGTGTATAGTGGTATTTTGTCTTTCTATAGTTCCTGTCATCTAAGGTTTTCCACATGACTTAGCCTGAATAAACTTCATAATAACCTTATACAAAATGACCAAGCTCACTAAATACAGAATGTACCCATATGAATTCAGATGAGGCAAATGAATGATTACTGGCTTGAAAGATCAAAAGCAGACCTCAGTGGTGGTTGATAACATTCTCTTGTGGATATTTAATTAATATAATTACATAGCTGTGTCCAACTGAGGCAAGTTCCTTAAAAAACAATAGAGTTTTTACCTCCTCACATTGAATTAGTCTTGTAATTATTTACTATTCTTTCCACCTCTTTTTTTTTCTTTTCTCACAAATTTCAAGAAGTTAGGGCTATTAGTTAATAAAGTGCTATGCTTAATGAAATGTCTTGGCTCTTTATAGCTTGCTAATTTTGTAGGGATCAGAAAAGCTTTTTGCTTGAAAATCTTTATAATGTTGGTGAAATAGAAAATCAGTGCTGATATTTGGGAGCAAAATGTCTAGTGCAGAGTCACATAAAATTGTAACATGTATGCAGCACCTCATTTGCTTATCTGTAAAGTTAGTCCTAAAGCATCTAATTAAGTATTTATACATTGTAGTCTGCCTATTAAATGATATTTATAATCAATGATATTTATAATCAGTGTCGTAGATGACACAATGACTGTGTGGTAATGAGCAGCAGTTAAACTTTAGATGCCATAAAATTGCTTTTTCAGTTCCTTATTTTTTTACCTTTCCTGAATCAGCCAGACCTCTCAGGTTCTTACCTATGAACCATTCCATTTACATAATTTTATTTTATTCAGTTCTCTTATGTCCTTTCTATTTGTAATGACCTTTGCCATATAGCTTTTGCTGCAACTAAATTTTTTTTTTTTCGTTTCAGGTAGTCTGATGTCAACTAAATAGTTATATTGCAGCAAACTAGTATTTTTAAATGATTATTCCTAACTACAAGTAAATTACTAAAAATTGATATGTTTTTAAAGGATCCTTACTTTTCTTTAGGGATTAAATTTTACCTGTAAACATGAATCTGATTAAATTTTCCTCTGCCTGTCCGTTACTCTTTTTAAAACATCATTCTCACTTAAGCTTTTCCCAGTTAGTTTTTAAGTACGATCGTAATCAACAAATAAGAACTGAACTAAAGGCAAATAGAACTTTATGTCATTTAACCAGTACCATTTAGTATTACCCAGAGCTGCTGGATACCCAAGAACATATACATTAGCAGGCATTTTGACTAACATTTTGACTAGTGACTCTCTAAGGTTTTCAATACAGTGTAACCTCATTTATATGAATGCTGTAAAAGATGTCAGAAAATTCTGGGTTTTTTTATCCAGGTAATCAAAAATTTAGCTTAATCACATGTTTCTGATATCCTTAAGTACAAATATATAGCATAATTAGACATTTCAGACCATTGAAGTTACACTGTATTATTTTATGTCTTCTGAACTATAAAGAAGGTTGTAAACAAGAAAACCTTAGAGACCTGCTCCACATTGAATAAAAACAAACTTACGTTTTCCTCATAGGCAGATTACCCGCTCCAGCCTTGAACCAGTTGTGTGGATGTCAACAACTCAGCGTCCACTGGGTTGTCTCATTGGAGCGGGAAGTTGGCGGTTACAGGGCAGTATATTCAGGTATCTATAAAAGAAAGAGGTAAGACAGTCTTAAGGTTAGCTGAAATGCCTGCCAATGCTGTTTGGTATGGGAAGCCAGCTGCTCTTAGAAAAGTTGCCAGGCCCTGGTGTTAAACCTTAAAGTTCACTTACCCAAACAAAAGCTCCTTGAATTAAAAAAAAAAAAAAATGTAACTAGAACAGTTGATGTTCTAGTAAAAATGTAACAGAAAGAGTTGATCCTTATGAAGCAATCATGTAACACAAACAATAAACCTCTGTCCTCAGAACTAAAGAGAATAACTTTTAAAGAAAGCTCTCCTCATCATTTTGGTTATGAAACTTAACTTTTTTTTTCCTTTCTATATATAGTCTTATGTAGAGATTCTTTTTGTTTCATTAAGTATATTTTTAAAATAGAGATTTACCTTACTTAGATCATTCTCATTTTCTGATCTTTTGTGTGATTTGGCAGGAGACAAAAATATTACTTTATTGAAAAATTCGCTATGTTAAAACAAATATTTAGAAGTGATAGGAGTAACGCCGTGGTAACTGGCCAGGGCTAATGCTGTGAATGAAGAAAACTTCCTTTCACTATCTTATCTGGCTTCAGAAAACTGAAGACAGAATGTTATGGTCCCTACCCACTGAGCACATCCCCATTCCTCAAATATTAACCATCAGAGACATTCCCTAAGAGATAACAGCCAATTAATAAATAAATCCCCTGCCCCCATGTATTCCACAGGAACTAGTGTTTTGCCTAATCTAATTTTACCTAAGCTACTTCTTCCTCCCCTTACTTAACAAGTTGTAAACCATTCTATTACACTATATAAGAACTTTCTAAAACTTAGTAAACTCACTCAATAATTCATCCTTTCATTCAGTCCGTACCTTTTTAACTAAATTAAAGCTCTCTTATTCATCCTCATCCCTTACACATTTCCTCATCCAACTCATTACATCCATGTGTTACTTGATGGTTGCATAATGAAATGTCGGGTCTCAGTTTGCTAAAAAATGTTACAAAGATTTATTTGTTTAGAAATTTATTGAGGGGTATTCACAAATATATGACTTCATATATTGTTTATTTTTTTGTTTTTGCTTTTGCTTTTGTTTTTGTTTTGAGACTAGGTCTCGCTATTTTTGCCCATGGAACCGCAGGCTCACGTTGCCCAGAGTACCACGAACTCAAGCAGTCCCCAGCCTCAACTTCCCAGGTAGCTGGGATTACAGGCGCGTGCCACCGTACCCAGCTATTTTTTTTAGGGGGACTAGGTCTCGCTAATGTTGCCCCGAGCGGGACTCGAACCAGGATCCCTAGCCCCAGTCGCTTCATAGGCTGAAGCTTACAGGCATGAGCCACCATGCCCAGCTTGACTTCATATATTGTTTAAAACAAAAAAAAAGAAAAACTACCTGGGAGTTCAATTAGACTTTCTTACAAAAATTTCTTTTATTAATAATGTAAATTTCAATAGAATAATTCCAGTTTTATAATGGGATAGTGTTAAGTCATAAGAGCATTAAATGAATTCATTTGTTGAAGTTCAGAATATGTTTTGGAGAGTGAAGTTCTATTCAATTGTTGTTTTCCAAACACTACACTTATGTCTGTCTTCTGGATCTCAGTGAAACTTGCTCCTTCCATAGAGGAAAAAATCTATATAAATTTTATTATTAAGATTTCATAATCATAAATTTAGGTTATGAATTTAACCTTCCCCCAAAATTTCTCTTTCTAACCTATTTATTTAAATTAATGTCTAAAAAAAAATGTACCCTTCAGTATTTAGAATTTTGACAGCTTGATTGCATTTTCAGAACTTGCTTAAGTTTTGGTTAATTTAACTTCAAAATATTTGATAACTTTCTGTTATGTGCAATACCAAACACCAGCGACTTGCTGTAGGGTACTGACTGTACATATAAAAATACAGTCCTATGTTACTTAATTTGTCCCAGAATTTTCACTTAGAATGAGAGGATATTTCAAAGAGAATATGCAAGTTTTATGTTCGATATACCTGGCTCGAACTGTAGTTTAGTCATATGCTTGCCCTCTGATATTAGACAGATGCTAAAGCCATTTGAACCTCAGGTTTATTTAGTTTCCTGCGTGATTAATGTTTAAGTGCTGTTAATCTATTCATTTTAACTTCAGAACAACAATTACCATCTATAAGAGAGAACTAAGAGATAGGAAGTTTCGGTAACTTTCTTGAGTGCTAAAGAAACCAAAGAGATAAAGCTGATTATTGATTATTTGTTGTTACAAGTTTTTGCTTGAGATAATAATAAGATTCCCCCCTCTCAAGAATAGCCTCCAGAGTGCACCCATCATCAAATCACACATAGTCCCCACCATGATCCATTGTACTTCATTTTCTCTTTGCTCTTAACCCTCTCCCACCCTTTCCTACTTTTGGATGTTTTAGTTCTATAGTCAAAAGCTGAGTATTTGAATTGAGGCAGTCTGATTGCAGAACTCACACTGTAATCGAAATGACCTCTGAATCATAACATAGAGTATCATATTTTCCATAAAACTGAAGATTTATTGAGATGATGTGTTTGTGGCCCTAGTGAATGGATACCTATATTACTTTTCATATATAATTTAAAATTTTCTGTAAATATTATGTAATATCTTTTTTTGTTCTTTGTTTTGTTTTTTAGACCTGATCAGAAATTTAATGAACACATTAAAGATGATAAAGGTGAAGACTTTCAGAAACGATATATTCTCAAAAGAGATAACTCTAGCTTTGACAAAGATGATAACCAGGTAATCTAAGACAGCTTGAACATTTTTTATAGATGCATGACTTACAACAGCATATCATTTTCTCAGGACTTAATTGTTCTCTTTTCTTTAGATGAGAATACGTTTGAAAGATGACAGAAGAAGCAAATCTATTGAAGAAAGAGAAGAAGAATATCAGAGAGCTAGAGACCGAATATTTTCCCAAGATGTATGTACTACTTACATTTTAAACTTTCTATTAGAGTGTATGCTAATTACAGTGTAAGGACTCACTTTTCTCTTTATCTGTTGATTACACTTATTTCTGACCAGGTGTTCTACATGTAAAGGCACCTTTTAGAAATAGTGCTATGCTGTAGAAGTGAAATACATTTTATAAAAGTTGAAAAAAGATGTATAATAGTTGTAAGATGACTACAGGAGTAGTAGTAGTACGTAGAACTGACTATATAGGTTACTGAATGTACAGTTTATAACTTGTTTTCCTTTCAGAGCTAGCAAACTTAAGAGTTTTGGAACATTGGTCATTGCCTGAAAAACTGTGTTTCAATAATGAACTCCCCTTGAGAAGCATTTTATTTCTTTTAAAACAAAGCTAACTGATTTTTAGATTAATATTTGCTTTCCTCTTTATAAATGATTTTATGAAAGAGGGCTTTTAAGTTGCTAATTACTGTATTATGCATTATAAGATAAGATAATCAATTTGGTGTTACCAATATCAATTAAGCACCTATTATTTTTAATGGTAGGTAATTTGTGTTAACACTGCCACAGAGAAAATAACACTTAAAAAGCTAGGCTGTCAGTTAAAAGTTTGTAACAGATATGCTAAAGTTAGATTGCATGCTGGGTGCTGAAGAACATATCCATGGGCAGTTACATTTTATCGCCAAACAGCTCTGTAAATTATCGTTTTTGTTTTACACATAATGAAACTGAGACCCTAGGAGGCTACGTGAAATAGCCACAAATTATGCACCTAAAAAATGAGAGTTGGAATTTCAACCAAAATCTGCTGTACTTAGAACCTAAATTAGACATAGTTTTCTCTCCAGTTTATAGAAAAATGAGGTCTCTAGCCTTGATGAGTGGCTTAATAATGACAATATGCTCTGTGATATATAAAGAGAAATGAAGGTAAAATAGATGACAGAGAAAGCACCACAAACTGTGGAACATGTTAGTGAAGCACCGCAAACCAAAATTGGGGGGTTGGGGAGATACAGAGTTAGATTCCAAAAGGAGACTAAAACAAGTGAACTGTTTCAATTAGAGTCCCATTATTTGCAGGAACTTAGAAATAATGGAGGACTTGACACTTGAGGAATTGAAAGATTTGAATATTTGGATATTAATCTCGGGACAAAGGACATAAAACTTAGATTGGAGAAATAAGCAGAAAGCTGATGAATTGAGCTTGAAAGCTAGTTTACTGGAACTTTTAACTAGAACAGAGTTCAGCAAACTATTCTTTGAAGAACCAGATGCTAAGTATTAGAGACTTTTCAAACCACACACCCTTTATTGTTACAATACAGATCTACCTAGTTAATACTAAAGTAGTCATAGCAGAAGAAAAGTAAGTAGCACATGGCTGTATTCCAGTAAAAATTTATTTGTTAAGTGACAGGACAGTTTGTTTACTTCTGTGCCAGTACATCAAGGAATTAAGGAGGGAAGAGACATCTCACTTTGACAATGTTAAGAGATTGCTATGACTTCTGTTGCTTTAATTGTATAATAGGAGCAGAAACTGATAGTTAGAAAACCTTTATAATAGTACAAGCAAAAAACAAAACCAGGAGCAAATAGTTGCCTAAGCCAGATTAATAACACTAGAAGCATTTTGTCTTTTAAGTGATAGTGAAGCATAGCTGTGTTTTCACTGCTTTCTCCACAACCAAAGCACATGTGGTCAAATATTTGTTGAGTGACAGGTGAAATCTAAACTAGTGTTTATCTTCACTATATATTAATGAAAATGACTTTACTTGTCTGGAAGAGAATATCTGTATTGCAAAGTAATTAATAAAGCAAAAATGAATGGCTTTAAAATGTGTATCTGTTAAAAGTAAGCCTAGTTTCTCCAAGTCAAAAATAAATTTCTGTCATCATTTATTTGTATACACTTTTCACCATTTTGGATTGTTATTATGGGATGGATATTTTTTAAATGCCGTTACGTATGACCATTATTGGTCATTGATTTATGATGGCATTAGACATTAGACATAAGCATACCTTTTCATGCCTATTCTTTCTTTCTAGTCCCTGTGTTCCCAAGAGAATTATATTATTGACAAAAGGTAAGGCAATTTAAAGTATTTGTTTTGGCAACTGTCTGACTGATGCTAATAAAAATTAAAATATCTTATTAAAATGCCAACAGAATTCAAGATGAGGATGCTAATAGTACCCAGCAGAGGCGCCAGTTATTTAGGTATTGGAAGCATGTTTTCATGCAGTATTGAAAACTTACAAAAAATATTTTTACTTAATTCTTTCCTTTTTTGTCTGTATTAGTTTTTTAAAGTTTTATTCCTAAATTACAGAGTTAATAAAGATGCTTCGGGGAGATCAACAAATAGCCATCAAAGCAGCACTGAGAATGAGCTGAAGTACTCTGAACCACGGCCCTGGAGCAGCACTGATTCAGACAGCTCTCTTCGAAACTTCAAACCTGCTGTAACCAAAGCCAGCAGTTTCAGTGGAATTTCAGTCCTGACAAGAGGTGATAGTTCTGGAAGCAGCAAAAGCATAGGCAGGCTTTCAAAAACAGGTATAAATGTCTGTCTAGAATTTTTCAGTCAATATGAGTTTCAATAATTTTGTCTTAACTATCATAAGGCTTTTTAAATATCCTAAAATATAAAATTTTATAAAATATAACCAACAATACATGAAGCACCACTAGCGTACTTAAGAGGTAATATATTTATTGACATTTATTATTCATACTCTGAGATAGCTACAAAAATCAACTAAGATAAAAATTCTGTGTTGTGACAGAAACTTAATTAGGTTGGGTCCATGGAATGTCATCTCTTATTATCTGAGTACTCAGAGATGACTGAAAATTCTTCATTGCTTATTTATAGGGACCATTGGGAGATATTGTTTCTCACCTAGAGTTATTTATCATTGATTACATTTTTAACTAATAACAGTATATTGGTTGCAGTTTTTATGATAAAATCAATTACTAATCTTGCTGAGAAGTTTGAAGAATTTTAAGACTAAAGAAAAATGCAATTATGAATGAGAGAGTGCAAAGTTCAGTAACATTCTTACTCTAACTTCTTTACTTTTGAGTACATAGATTCATAAAATTTCCTTTTTACTTTCACTGTATTCAGTACTAAGTAAGCTCACATCTCTTTTAGGCTGAAAGTAAGCAGAAATAACTCTGTCTTACTTAGACATATGCTATTCTGCAGAAAACATTTAAAGGAGAGATGTGTATTTGAAGGTGACAGCTTATTTATTGATCCTTGACTGTACTCAGTGCTTGAAATTGTTAGGTTACAAATTGTGCTTGTTAACTTTAAATTTATATGGATGTTAAAGATATCAAAGTGCATATAAGAGTTCATTGCTAAAGATAGGTAAATTTTATGTATATAGGAACTCTGCTTATATACCAAAGATGTATTTATTTATAAAATGGCCACTTAGTCTTCATGACAGAAAAAACTGCTCAGGTGTCATGAAAGTTATTTCAACACACTGGCCAAATTAAAATGTTTTAAGGAAATGTGTATTGAGCCGGGCATGGTGGCGCATGCCTGTTAGCGACAGCCTTTGGAGTCGTGGCAGGGTCTGGCAATCGCGGTTGAGCCCCGCCCGCCCGGGGCAACACAGCGAGACCTAGTCCCCAAAAAATAACTGGGCGTGTTGGTGCGCACCTGTAATCTCAGCTACCTGGGAAGCTGAGGCTGGGGATTGCTTGAGTCCGTGGTACCACGGGTAATGTGAGCCTGTGGTTCCACGGGGAACAATAGTGAGACCTAGTCTCAAAAAAAAAAAAAAGAATTGTGTATTGTAACTTGTATTGTATGCAAAGATGAGAACATTTTTTTTAACTCTTCTTTTAAAAGAAAAAGTGATTTTTATATCAATCTTGTCAGTATTACCACTTTGGTACTGCTTAAATTAGAAGTTTCTTATAGAAGGCAATTTGTGGTGTCACATATTTATTTCAGTCATAAAAGATTTAGTCTGGGTCCCACCGACATTATTGAAAATCTTTTATTTTCTTTCATTCTCATTTTCTACTTCAGTGGTTATGCTCAAAGTGACATTTTCACTCTGAATAGTAGAAAATAAAATAGATTGCAGATATGAAAGCAGTTTAAAAGGAAATTACCAAATTTATTAAGTACTATAAGAAAATTTTTAAGCTGATACTAATGTAGGTACATAGAATATGTTTTCATGCTAGCTTTGTCCATTGATAAATTAAAAGTTAACATTACATATCAGAAGATGCTGTATTTGTGAATCAAAATGAAATTCTGTAGTAAAACTTGATTTGTTTCTCTTGATAGAGAATTTATCAATTTTGTTATTTCCTGTACTTCTCAATCTGTATTCTTATAAATAAGGGTTTTCTGATACAAGAGTTTTTAGGCATTTTTCTGTGCTAAATTCTTTTTCCTGGGGGATGTTTTAGTCTGTATATTTCTAGGTGTTAATCTAAAAGGTAAAATGTTTATTGTCCTTTGGGGAATGTGGGTAATGTGCTTTTTGTGAATGTATTTGGCTGGAGTTACAAATTTGCATAAGATGCATGCTTTGGCTGTGACTTCTTTTACCACTTAAGTGGAGAACTTGCTGTGTTAAACTTGGTCATAATGGAAAAGGGAGGTGAAATTATATGGTAAATCAAAAAGAGCTTGATGCCTTTTGTGGTAATCGCATGTTATGCAATATGAGTTTTATTGTTACATACTTAAACCCTGCATTTTTATATGAGGTTTAAAAAATCCCTATTTTTCATTACTCCTCCCCTAGGTTCTGAGTCTTCTGGTAGTGTAGGGTCATCTACGGGCTCTCTTTCTCACATCCAGCAGCCTCTTCCAGGTACAGCTCTCAGCCAGTCTTCTCATGGCGCACCTGTCATCTATCCAACAGTCAGCACTCATAGTTCTCTTTCCTTTGATGGTGGCCTAAATGGGCAAGTCGCATCTCCTAGCACTAGCTTCTTTTTGCTTCCCTTGGAAGCGGCAGGCATACCACCTGGCAGTATTCTGATCAACCCACAAACAGGTTGGTATCCAGAAAAAGCTGTTTGTTTCAGTTGAAATATCAGGAGTTATCTGGAAGTTAAAAAATGTGTAGTAAATGTATTATGTGTACTGTATATGTGTTGTCAGCTTTTTATTTTTTGTGGATAATTAGAACTTTAATATAATAATTCAGAAAATGTTAAAAGACAGATAAATTTTAAAATGAGACAACCTTTGAGGGAGCTTTATTTGATTGAACAGCTTTATCCTGAATTAAATAAGTTGTATGCATTCCTGAAGGGGAAAGTAAACAGCTCTTATTTATCATATGATGAAGTGAAAAGTACCTTTAGTAAATGCTCTTCTGAATGCAATAATTGTTTTCTGAGGGAAAAGTAAAGGATATCTTCTTATGAGTTTTAAAAAAATACATAATCAGTATTGACAACACATATTCTTTGCAATTAGGTAATAATTATACTTAGCAATTACTGTGTCACATACAGTGTGTTAAGTACCTTAAATATATTAACCTTGTTAGCGAAAAATCTCCATTTACAAATAAGGAAACTCGACTTCATAGAGATTGAAAAACTCTAAACACAATACATTTGATTATGTATATTGGCAAAAATAACCAGAAAAAGTAACACAAGTAGTCTTGGTTTCTATTTGAAATAACATTGCCCAGTCATTTGGTGAGATAATGAACACAATATTAAATCATCTGATAATCTTCCTGAGTATTCACAGACTTAGCTGATATAGTAGTCAAGAAGGTAAATCTGAATGTACCTTTTATTTGTCTTAGAGAAAGTCATTGCTTGGAACTCCCTATCCTCACATTTCATTTTCATCTCTTTTTTAAAGTTAAGTGTTAGAATGTTTTCTATTATAAGAATTGAATTACCATAAATTATTGACTCTTCATATTCAGTTTTTGCTTAAAGCAGTTATCTTCTTATCTTTCAGGTCTGTTCTGTTACTAAACTTTGTTTTTCTGAAGCATAATATATAATATGATTTCATAATTTATTATTTTCTGTTCAAAACACGTTTTTCATTACATGAAAGATTAAAATGAGTAGGAGATGAAAATGAATTAACTGTTTAATTTTAAATGTATCTAAAAGTGATCTTACAGCTTTCATAGATAGTTCTAAAGTGTGTTTTAGTGCTCACTTAGGCAGCATATACACTAAAAAGTATTTTTACCCAAATCTTCTCTGCCTTTTTATTTTTTCTAAAATTATTTAACAAACATTTGTTTACAGTTACCTAAAACTCATATAAATCACTAGGAGACTGATAAAGTTTTATTTTAAAAGACTTTCCCCACTTGACGACAGTATAGCAATTCATTTTTCTCTCCCAAATATTAATTACCATGGAAGAAAGGATATTTTGAAGATAATTTAAGAAACTTTTCCTCATTCAAATTTCTTACATTGACTTCTTCTTTCCATTCTGTGGAATCTGTGGGTCATTCCATTCCATGGGTATCATCATCAGTGTTCAGTTCATTTTGCATGGTCTTTACTTTGAATCTATTTGTGTGTACATTAAAAAAAAAAAGCCTGGAAGAAGATTTGGGGAAATTTTATGCAGATAATTAGAAAACACTAAGAACAATCCATAGAATTAATACTGAAGTTCTCTAGTTTTATTTCCAACCTCTAAAGAAAGCTCACTATAATTGAATAGAAATTATTTTTTTCAAACTTTTGATAAGTTTGGAGTTACTAAAGACATTGCTGTCAAGCCCATAATTTGAAATTTGCATTTATCAACCATTTATATTTTTATCTGGTCTCGGTTATAAAAGTTAAATATGTATAATGTGATCTATAAATTAGATACTTCCCATCACCTAATTAAGGCTGTTTATTAATTTTTCCATTTCCCAAACTCAAGCATTTGTTCTTGAAACTGAAATGATTTATAGCATTAAAGGACCCACAGTCCTATAACTGAATTCCTTGAGCAAGATAAGTTTAAAGTTAGTTTTTCATGTGTGATTTTACTATAACTTCAGTAGGTTCAGAAGCAGCACCCACAGAGTAAACCTGCAGCAAAACTTTTGAATACTTAACTTATAATTGAGAAAAGTAATCACTATTAATAGTGCTCATATCACCTCAGACTTTGTTTCTAATTAAAAAAAAAATCTCGTAGTTTTCAAAAACTTGAGACTTTTAGAATTGTGAATAAGAATAGTAGATGTCTTATAAATTGGCTTTTTAATATTGTAATTTTTTAATATTGTAATGTTTTTAATATTGTAATTTTTTTCCTTATTTTGATTTTTTAGGTCAACCCTTCATAAACCCAGATGGGAGTCCAGTTGTGTATAATCCTCCTATGGCTCAACAACCAATTAGAACCCAAGTGCCTGGACCTCCACAACCACCTCTGCCACCCCCACCACCTCAGCAACAAGCAGCTAATCACATTTTCTCACAGGTGCACATTTCCAAGATTACATAATGTTAAGTTCACCTGCTTTTGCATTTGGGGGACTAAACTCACTATTTTAATTGAGATATAATCCAAATTGGGTATCTCTTAGAACTTGAGCATTCTTTACCAGTGATGTCCCACTCATTACTCTAGAGAGGTTAACTTCAAGGATATTTCAACTAAGATACAGAGTATTTATTGGCAAGAAGAGAATTTTGTATCTTATGAGCTTATTGGTGAGTATTTTATCCTCTTTTCACAACAGCAAGAAATTGATAAGAGAAATTATAAAATTAAGATTGCTGCTGTTAGTGTACAACGTTATTTGTTTCAACAGATCAGGTAGTTAGGAAAAATTGAGTTTAGTTGCTCAACTTCTGCAAGGTACTCTTTACCCACCATCTGCCTTATAAAACATAGAGACAAAAACATTGAGTTAAAATTCTTAAAAACTCTCTTAATAGTATTTTTAATTTGCTTTAAATATTTAGAGTTTACACATACATTTTCACATCCATCTTTTCTCCTGTAAATGTGTTTACTGATCCTTGAAAAACTTGATGATACCAGTATAAATGCTTTCATTCTACTTTTAAAAGTTTTGAAACATATCAAAAATTGTATGCAATTGGTTATCTTTTTATATCATTGGTATTTCAAGGGTAAAGAATGTATGCAAAGTTAATAATAAAGTTATCAAATACTGTGAAAGTCATAAAAATAATTGTATCTCAGGTAATTAAGATTTCTAATATTGAGCAAGGCAGTTTGTCTAGAATAGGAAAACTTTTAGTTTTTTGATGCCCTTCTGAAAAATACAAATGAGGCCGTATACATAGGAAAAATTAGTTATTTCCAAAATCTCCCATCTCCCGTGTCACTTTCCAATCCCATTTGACTATATACACTTGGTTGCTTAAAATTGAGTGTATATATAAAGTATCCTCCCCAGCTTTATTCACCTTGGTCTTCCAATGTCTTTTCATTTTGCTATCATATAATTGTCTTTGCAGTGCTATGTTTCACTAGGAGTTTTTTAAGGCTGATTTTCATTTCATATAAATTACTAGAAATAGTAGTCTGAGTGCTTCAAAAATTCTTAACAATGTTTTTAAGGCTATATATTTCAGAGAATTTTCTCTTAGGTAATTTTACGTGATTTAGTATAATAGCAATCCTAAATGAAGGTGTAGACAGCTTAGTTTAGAAATAAATTCCTTGGTGGAATTTACTCTTGTTGGAATTTAAAATCTTGGATAGACATCAAAATCTGTTGCTGATTTTCCTGGTTTTCTGTTTCAGGTTTTTCTGGTAATTCATTATCATATCAAACAAATAGAGAACTGATAAGCAAGTGATATTCAGTAGCCATCTTTTGTATACTCTAATCCATCCATTAAATTTCAGATAACCAAACAAAAAATAATACTGTGGTTTCCAGAGCCTTTAGTGGACTACATTAGTGGAAGTTAGTTTTTTTAAAAAAATGTTGTTTTGTTGCCAGGTGCAATTTAAGTAGAATAAGGTGATGCTAAGATTTTTTCTTGTCTAAGTAGTGTCAGAATTTCACTTTTGATCGGTCAGTATTTCAGCCCACATTTTTCTTCTAATTACTTGACACTGTTAACTCATCCTTGGTGCTTAATATTCTTAATACTCTTATTTCTTTTATCTCCAGAAGATAAAAAGGTTTTATTTCATCTGACATTTACTTACTATGTCAGGTTCACTGGAAAAAAGTTATATTTTAATGATTGACTTAATAGGTTGAATAACCTATACTTGAAAATTCTAAAGTTGCTGTACCTCATTTAGAGCAAACTGTGTTGTCATCCATTAGGAAGCTTGCTAATTTCTACTTTAAAAGTTTATGAGCAAACAGTGACTGGTTACTCTGTAGAATTTCAGCTTTTACATTTTTGTAGTAATTTTTTTTATGGATTGAGGGCTAATATAAGTCTTTCAGATTTTAGAAACCTGCTGGTTTCTGATAATAATACAGCTAATAAATATCTACTTGTAAGAATTTCTGCTTAGATTATTCCCTGAATAATTTTGTTAATTTTTCACTTTTAAAATATTTTCTTTGGAAATTTTGTTCAGAGGAGATTCATATATCCACATTTGAACCAAAAGTAAGAATTTTTTATCAGATAAAATTACTTGGGATCTTCCAGTGCTTCCTTATATTACTGTTTACAGGTCAGTTAGCTTACCTTAGCCTGCCATCTATAAAGTGGAAAATGATATCTTTAAACCAGAATGTACTTTATCCTCTTTGTCATAAGTTATATAAGATTGAGAAACTGATTTAGATCCCAAATATAGGTGACCAAATATATTGCTAGGATTTAATGTTTTCATTTTTTTTTAATGCCTGTTTTCTGAATGGCCTCAGGAAATTTTTTTTTGTCCTAAAATGCAAAAAAAAAGAAAAAAGAAAAAAAATTTTCATTAGCAAAAAAAATTCAGCTAACTTGATTCTTACTACCTAACATGTTCTCTTAGTAAAAATTTTGATTAATAAGAAAAAAGTGTTTCTCTTCCATACATAAAAGATATGCCTATATGTGTGTATAGCTGTACGTATGAGTGTGTTATTCTTTACACTGTTATTCTTTATGGTGCCCACAGTACATTTTTCTTTTAAAGTTGCTAAAATTTAGGTACTTTCATTGTAATAGAGTACCTGGTCATGTCTTGTCAAATAGCGAGGGTAACTGACATAGATAATATGTAAATTATTATTGTTTGGATAATAACAGTAAATATTTTTCTTTTATTGTTTGGTATTATATAGAAAGTAGCATCTTCATTAGAGTAGGAAATAGGGATAAGTGATTTTGCTTTTACTGACTTCACCACCATTGTTTAGATAATATTTGAAATGTCTTAATTATATGTTTCAGTAAACCTAGTAAATAGCTGTTTTATAAAAAATTACCTACGTATGTATTAATTTTATGCATAGGTATGATCTCAGAATTTTTCCTTTAGAGTTTATTTTAGAGTTTAGCAATCTAGTATTGTTTTGTTGTTTTTGATAATTGTTTTTAAAGCTGACTATAAATGTAGTTTAAGCTTTATTAGTTAAAAAAAAGTATACTTTCCATTTTATGTAATTCTTCTAACAGTTTATTCTGACATTAACAATGTTTGTCAACCCTGTTATTCTTTAGCCTGTTCGTCCTCTGCAGTCCTCTTCACAGCCTGTTCAGTACTCTACAGCCCCTTACCCATCCCCGCTCCTGCCAGTCTCACCCACCCAGCAGTACTCCGTGGTACTATATCTCTCTTCACCTCCTGCTTTGTTTCTGTGGATGGATATGTGATGAATGCTTATGAATGTGATTAACTTAATAAGATCTTTCTTCTTTTATAAGTCATATACATAGAGAGAAAAAGTGTTTCTAACCTGCATGAAAAGTAAAAGTTACTCTCTTCTATGTTATATTGGCTTATTATAATGATTTTTTAAAATCCTTCTCTTTTCCTGCTTTTTCATAGCAAAATACTTTCCAGGTTGACTATTCTAGTTCAAAGACATCTTAGTTACTTTCTCATTGAGGTCTATGAGCTCCTGGGATGGGGCTTTCTTCTGGGTTTAGGTTATCTGTTTTCTCCCCAAAACCATAGATTCACGAGACTCAGTCCTAATTATTAGGGTGATTAGAGTTCACAAGTACTATGTGTTTTCCTAAAGAGAATTTTTAGATAGCTAAATTTTTACTGTAAAGTGATGGAATGTCTCCTTTAATCCAGTGTGTCCTCCAAGTTACACCTCTCCATGAGAGCTCAAATGTACAACTTCCATGTCCAAGTATATGAAACAGTGTAAAGTACCTGCCTCATACTGTGGACATTCAGTAAATAGTAGTTTCTTTCCCTTAAAAATAGTAGTTTCTTTCCCTTAGGCTTTCCCTAACAGCCTACATATTTTCCCAGTGATGTTTTTGTTTTTTCACAGCATACAGCCATTATATTTTGAATATTTCCTCTCAAGTTAAATTATTGACTGTTACTTAAAACAATAGAACACATTTTAGAAACTTGTTTTATTTAGGATATTTTGCTTTGAACTGGGACAACCTTATTTATCAGCATTGGCTCATCACTTCCAGTCTATAAAAATGAAATTTTGTCAACAGGTTGAAAACATTTTTTAAAATATCCTAAAAGCCTCAAAAATGACAGATATTAGAATAAGAAAATGACAATAGTTGACCAATAAAATATTTGATCTTCTTGTTTTGTAATTACAGCTACTTAGGTACATTTTCCTCTTTTGGAACTCATTCATTAAATTAGGCTCATAATGTTAGAGTAAGTCAAACCATTTGGGAAGAATAAGACAATGTTTTTGTATCATTAATTCAAAGTCACTTTTTTCAGTCTATTCTCCATTAAATGGACTTAATTTACTTTGCAAAAACTAGTATAATACAGAAATAATTGTTTACATGTCGCTATGAGAACTCAGTTGCTATAATTTTTAGTAACTTTAAATTTTGTTCTTAACTAAATGTGGCATGTGTTTTAAATGACATGTTTACCTTGTATTATCGTTTAGTGATATTATTGAAGGTTTTCAGAATCAGTGCTCTGATTCAGAAACATTTTTATGTCAGAGGCACAAAGATCATCCTATCTAGGCTGAGCAAGATTGCCTGCTCACCAAGGAGCAGGATCATTAGAAAGCTTCATTATATTTACCTTAACATCTGTCTTTATGGGGAGAAAGAAAAAAAAAACACTAGATAGGAAAACAATGGACAAATTATTTCTGAGAGATTCAAGAAAAGACAGAAGTAGATGGATTTTATATTTTATTTTTTATTCAGTTCTGCTAGTATATTAGATTGATAGATATGATAGGAGATACAGAGGTGCACTGAACCTAAAACTTGTCTTGAGGAAGAGAAGTGACTTAAAGCAAACAGTAGTTAGTATCATGCCTTGCTAGGTAGTGTCTCGTAAGTTGACTCCTTCAGGATATATTAATCAACAAATAATAATATAAAAACGTTCAAAAAAATGTTCAGTTTCAGTTCCAATTCCTAATGTGCATTTAGTCTTAATTTTAATCTTAAATAAGTATCTTTGTTTTTTGTGTGCAAAATGTTATACCCTCATCTTTTCTGTGCGCTAAGCATTTCTATTATGTACATATATTCTATAAGTAATTTGTAATGACAATATTGTAAAATTTCTACATTTATGCCTGAGAGTTCTATTTTTCTTTTAGTTGTTCTTCTGATAGGTCATAATTGTTGTCAACATTTTCCATAATATATACTATACTGTTGCGGCTGAAAAATAAATGATTTTCTTTTATAAATTTGTTCTATTTGTGAAAGACTTAAGGATTTCTGATTTTCCCCCTTTTTTTGCAGGACAACCTTGGATCTCAGTTTAGTCATATGAATCTTGCCCGCCAACCATCTACAGATGGTTCTGACCCTCATGCCACCATGTTCCAGTCCACTGTTGTTCTTCAGTCCCCACAGCAGTCTGGTTTTATTGTGGCAGCAGCTCCTCCACCACCACCTCCTCCTCCTCCTCCACCTGTACCAACTGGACAGCCAGTCCCTACCACTGGCTATTCTGTGTCTGGTCATTCTGTAAATCAGTCTGTGTTCCAGCAGCAGGGATATATTCAGCAGCCCTCACCACAGGTATGTCGATTTTTTGTCTTTTTCATAGAAGCATCTCTCATAAGATCAACTTTTCACTTTAGAGAGCTTTTTACTTTTCCATGGAGGACATTTAGAAAATGAAGATGACTTGTCATCTTCCCTCCTCTGGAAATTTTGAAGCGTATGATAAATAACCACAAGATAGGTTAGACACTTAAATCTGTAGGTCACTGTGTGACCTCTGAGTTTTCTTTCTGACTCTGAGGTGCTTGTTTTGTTTTTAGCTTAAGAGAAACACCAAAAGGTAAATGCACTATAATAATAAGATTACAAATTTCAAGAACATACATCAGCCAGGGACATTAGCATCCTAAGAATATTGAATCTTCCAGCATAGGAAGGTATTATTCTCTGTTTACTTTGATTTTTCTTAATTTTTCTCATCAATATTTCACAATATATACTATACAAGGATTAAGCATATTTTAAGTATATTCTTTAGTATTTTTAAATGCTTGTGAGATTATTTTTAGGTTTTATTTTCTATATAACTGCTAGTATTTAGAAATGAAGTTGATTTTTTTTTTTACATATTGATCTTGTATCCTGTGATCGTTCTAAATTCAATTATCCTAGTACTTTTTTTTTCTAGATGACTTTGGATTTCTTAAATAGAAGATTCATTTCTACTTATATTATTGTTTCAAGTTGTATGCCTTTAATTTTGTTTTCCTAGTCTTATTCTACTAACCAGACTCCAGTGTGTTACAACTCAATAGGAAGAAGTAAAATTCCTAGAATCCATGTTTTAAATATATCTTTCGAAAGTGGGTAGCCTTTATTTCCCATCTTTGAGAAAGCTTTTCATTCTGTCATTATTAACAATGATTTTTTTGGTACATGCCCGCCATCAAATTGAGGATATTCTCATCTATTCCTAATTTACTGAGAGTCTTTACCACAAATTGGTATTAAGACTTTGGAAATGTTTTTCCCTGCATCTATTGAAATGATCATGTGATATAGTTCTCTTTTATTGTATTGGTACAGTAAATTATGTTGATGAACATTTGAATGTTAAACTAAACCATTCCTTTCTGTATATGCCCTACTTGTCCATAATGTAATATTTTCTTACATATTGCTGAATTCAATTGCTGATGTTGTCTTAAGGATTTTTGCATGTATTTTCATTTGAAAGTATTGGTCTGTTTTTGCCTTAGACTGTCTTTGAGTGTAGTTATAAAAGTGGTACCACTCTCAAAATAGTTGACTTTTGTTCTTTATTTTATGAAAGTCCATGTAGGATTGAGTTATTTCATCAATATTTGCTAGAGTTCATCTGGAATTGGAGTTCTTTGTGGATGATTCCTTTAATACTCGGAAGTTTTTAATTTTGCTTTTGGTGTCATATCTTAAGAATCCATTGACAAATCCAAGGTCATGAAAATTTATACCTATGTTTTCTTCTTAGTGTTACATGTATTTAGCTCCCATAGTTCGGTCATTTACTCATTTAGTTATTAATCTCTGTATGTAGTGTGACTGAGAGTATATTTTCATTCATTTACATGAATATATTTGCTCCAACACCTTTTATTGACTCTATTCTTACCCCACTAATTAGTTTTAGATCCTTGTCAGGTGTCAGTATGACCATTAAGATTTTATTTCTGAACCCTACCTTTTATACTCTTATTCTAGTACACTGTTTTATTACTAGGTTTGTTGTAACTTAAAATCAGGATGTAGGCACTTTTTTTTTTTTTTTTTTTTTTGAGACAAGGTCTTGCTATGTTGCCCGTGGAACCACAGACTCATGTTGCCCCAGGTACCATGGATTCAAGCAATTCCCAGCCTCAGTCTCCCAGGTAGCTGGAATTACTGGTGCACACCACTACGCCCAGCTATTTTTTGAGACTAGGTCTAGCTATGTTGCTCCGGGCAGGTCTCGAACCTGCAGACTCAAGGGATTCCCAGTCTCCGCTTCTCTTCATAGGATGGGATTAAAGGCATGCGCCACCACACCCAGCCTAGTATAATTTTCACTACTTTATTTCAGTGTTTTCATATTCAAGTCCTGTGCAATTCCATATGAATTTGAGGACTGGTCAGCATATTCATAAGAGATTATTAAACTTTGAAACAAACTTGCCATCTTAATACGAAGATTCCCAATCATAATGGGCATGGCTGTCGTTCTGTTTCACTTCTTTCATAGTCTGTTGTTTTTGCATTTAGTAGACTGTAAATATCAATAAGTCATCATTGATAGTGTGTTTCAGATCTTCTGTATCTTTATGTATTTGTTTTTTTTATTCTATCAATTTATGATAGTAGATTTGATTGGGTTTTTTTTGAGACTAGGTCTCACTATTTTTGCCCATGGAACTGCAGTCTCACGTTGCCCAGGGTACCACAGACTCAAGCAATCCCCAGCCTCAACTTCCCAGGTAGCTGGGATTACAGGCACGCGCCACCATACCCAGCTACTTTTTTGGGAATAGGTCTTGCTACATGCCCCCGGCGGGACTAGAACCGCCATCCCTGGCCCCGGCTGTGGCTTCCTAGGCTGCCGCTTACAGGCATGCACCACCATGTCCAGCCAATTCTGTCACTTTTAATACTTTAAGCTATAGTAAGCAGTTTATATTAACCATATGTTCTTAACATACTAATAATGAAGTGTTTTTCTGTTTCTGGTACTATTTCTTGTCTTGAAAACTGTCTTATTTGACTTTAATAAAGTGACACTAGCATTTTTTTGATTACCATGTAAATGGTATGTCCTTATAAAGTGTGTTTTCTATATATATAATTTGTAGTTGTTTTTTGCAATTTTCCCTAGGCTACTTTGAATGGTTAGTCCTTCTATCTTTGTATTTGTTGACATGATTAAATTTACATAAGCTTCACTGCTATTTATTTTCCATTTGTCTTGTACCTGTTTTATTTTGTTTCTCACATTAAACTTGCAATAAAATAGTATTCCATTTTATATCTTCTAGTGCCATTTTATCTACAACCTTTTGACTTGTGTGTGGTTTATTTTGAGACTGTGATATGTATTACTAGCTTTTCATAATCTATTTTAGCATTTCACGATTTGTAGTTCATATGAAATCACAGGTAAAATACAGTAGTCAAGTAACAGTGTAAGTTCATTTACTCTCCATTGTTTGTACTATTGTTACCATAAGTATTGTATGTATATATGTTATAACAAAGTATTGTTAGAATTTTTGGTTTGAACAGTGATGTCTTTTATTAATTAGGAAAAGAAAATGCATATTTATACATGCACACAACTGAAAAGTATGATAACAGCTATAATTTGAAATCAGGATTTACCTATTGCTTGTTGATGCCTGTAGGAAAAATTAAGGGGTCGTATATGTATTATGTCTACTATATCAAAAATGGGGAAATTACATTAATCTTACAAATCTCTTTTTTTATAAGTACCCCCAATCAAAAGAATAGAACCTAGTTAAGCCCATGAACCTACTAAAGGTAACTTAACAAGTACCTCTCCATTACTGGATTGTTTATTCTTTACCCCAAACTGGGTCAGGTTTCTTTAAAAGAAATTCACAACTTACCTAAATAGCTCTAGAAAGAAAAATAAATCTATAATCTTAGGCACAGTTTTTCCAGCTTTATTGGGTTCTATTTGACAAAACTTGTATTGGCATCGAAAGCGTGAGACAGAATAGAACCAGTGCAACTGTGTATTAGTTTGGGAATGGACAAACTGACTCATTTACACAGTGACTGCTCTTCAACAATTAAATGAGATGGTAGTACTTTCAAAAACAATGTTAATTGCAAAGTAAGTTCCATAAAGTTATAGAGTACCATGATTATAATTTTTTTTACTATTCAACAATGCTATAAGTGGGTAACATAAATATATAACTATGCTATATATATATATATGTTTTAAAAATATTCATAGGATTGACACCAGTTACAGGTTAATGGTTTTTCTGTGAAATACAGAGCAAGGGAATGTTGGTTTGAGCCTTCAGCTTTTCTATAGTTTCTGGTTTTGTAAAACAGAAAAATCTGAAATAAATATGGCTAAAAAATTAAAATTACTAAATCCTGTTGATGGGCACATTAATAGATATCTTTTGCTATGTGTACCACATGTTTGAAAACTCTTTTCAGTTAAATTTAAAAGTAAGAAAGTCAGTCTTCAAATGATTGGTGTTCCAAAGTAGTATTATTAATTATGCTCTTGATATTCCTCACAGAAGAATAAAATTGAATTTTTCCTCATTAATTACCCTAGATGCCAGCTTGTTACTGTACTCCAGGCCAGTATCACTCCAGTCAACCTCAGTTTCGCCCAGTCCATTCTGTCCATTACAATTCACATCTAAACCAGCCACTGCCACAGCCTATACAGCAGACAGGTGAGTAATATTTCTGAAATCATGAATTCGTAACTGTGGGCACTGCTTTTTTTTATCCTGTTTTATTTTTTTCTGTGGAGATACTATCATGCTTAATATCTTTAATGTGCAAGCACAGATGTGCAAATCAATGAGTTTAAAAGTATGGGCAAATCTTAGCATCCTTGACAAAATACCAGCATCAGGTATCTATACTAAACAACTAGGAATCATATGAGAGGATTCTATCAGGCCAATATGATTAGTGTAGTAAACAGCTTCCTGGTGTTCACTGCCATTACACTGGAAGCCTGCTTTACAGCCTAATAAACTCACCGGTAGAAGTAGCAATACCAAGCCAGGCACGGTGGCTCATGCCTGTCAGCTTCAGCCTATGAAGCGACTGGGACTAGGGATCACGGTTCAAGTCCCACTCAGGGCAACACAGTGAGACCTAGTCCCAAAAAATAGCTGGGAATGGTGGCACGCACCTGTAATCCCAGGTACCTGGGAAGCTGAGGCTGGGGATTGCTTGAGTCTGTGGTACCCTGGGCAACGTGAGCCTGCGGTTCCATGGGTAAATAGTGAGACCTAGTCTCAAAAAAAAAAAGAACAGCAATACCTATAGTCATAGAGAGCCAAGGCAAGTAGAGGTGACCTAAACAGCTAACCAAAAACAGACCTAAATGACCTTAGACAATTTAACCTAGTATTTTGATGTCTTAGTTTCAGTAGAAATGTATTCAAAAGAAATGTTGAGCTTACGTATTTCTTTTGATTTGCTTTTAATTTTACTGGTTGCATAGTGAACCAAGTAAAATCTAATACTAGGCGTATCAAATATAAAAACTCAAATTTGGCCGGGCACGGTGGCTCGTGCCTGTAAGCTTCAGCCTATGAAGCAGCCGGGGCTAGGGATTGTGGTTCGAGTCCCACCTGGGGCTCGTAACGAGACCTAGTTCCAAAAAAAATAGCTGGGCATGGTGGTACACGCCTGTCATCCCAGCTACCTGGGAAGCTGAGACTGGGAATTGCTTGAGTCTGTGGTACCCCGGGCAACGAAAGCCTGTGGTTCCATGGGCAAAAATAGCAAGACCTAGTCTCAAAAAAAAACAAACAAACAAACAAATTTATGCCCCTTTTCAAATTTTCTTTGAGCAGTCAATGAAAACTGTAATTTATATTAAAAACTATTTTACTGAACTCATTTCTCTCGGTGCTTCCCACATAGATGTGTACCTCTACCCCAGATGTTTAATAAGGTACTTTTTCAGACTTTCATGACTCCAGGTGTTAAAGTATTTCATATTGATTTCTTTGGAACCATTAGCTAGCAGTCACTATTAGAGGCTCTCAGATTTTATCAGCTTGACTTATGAGGCCACACAACCCTCCAACTCCACGTAGGTAATTTCTTGCTGTTGATATTGTGTGGAATTCTTAAGGGTTGCTGCAGTTTCAGGAAAAGGATGTCTGTACTGGGCAATCTGATGAGAAGTGATCTTGGTTCTTCTCACCTGTGCAGTCTCTGTTCATTATTTGACTTCCTTTATCAGACTGGATTCTAACTTACTACCCCTGCAGGGTAACTTCCACATCCTTAATCTGTTGCTCCTAGGAGTTGTCTTGTACTTATTGGGTTCTTCCCTTTCTGTGTGTTGCTGGCCCTATTGTATGTGCAACAAATGTTTTTTCCAAACTATGTTGAATTCTAACATTGGTCATTTTAACCAACTTAAAATTTGCCCTCTGTGTCAAATATGACTCTTCAGTTTAGATTTTCCTGGTTAAAAATACACTTCACTTTAAGTAATGTAAACTAGTTTATACTCTATAATTTCAAAAATCATCAAAAGTTGTTTTTTATACTTGGGAGTACCAGTAGTGATGCTACTCATTAGCTTTAAATATCTTGTTTTATTCCAGTAAAATTTTCTTCTGCGTTTTCCTGGGTCTGGGTAACTGACTTTTTGTATTATTTTTTTTTTTTGCATTTGTTTTTTTTGTTCTTTTTCTTGTTTTGATTTTTTTATTGCAAAATTATAATGCACATTATATCAAATGTCATAATGGTTTAAAAATGAGAGTACTTTCACTCTCCCCTATTCAAATTCTATGTTATGTAAAACTAAGGAACTTTGTTTATTAGTGACCCCATTAGTGAGACAAAGATCCTTTGTATTGATGTCAACTTAACAGTTCTTTCCAATGGCTAAATTTTTATTCCTCTCCATGATCAAATTATCTACAAAATTAAAATTTTAATCACAAATTGAACCATTATGTTTGTACAAATGCATCCCTAAAAAAATATTCCCACATTTAGAAAACAACTGAAAATGCCAATCCTCTACTTGGGGCTCAAAATGCCTGCTCAACAGATAGCATATGCTTATTATTAATGATATTTTAATTTTAGGGAGCTTTTTTTAATGGTAAAAGGGAGGAAATTATCAATAAGTTAGATTGCATCTGGATAGAATAGGTACAGGAAGGAGAATATGTCTTTCAATAGTTTAAACGTGTTCAGCAACTGGAGTTTTACTCTTTCAGTCAAATAGTATATTTTGAACTTACCACTTTAGTTCACTCATTCAGTTTGAAAAATAAAAGACAAGTCCTCAAAACATCCTTATTTGAAAGGGAAAGATACTATAATGCTACTAAGTATAATAAAAGTTCCCTTTAAAAGAAAAGATTGGTAGTGACAGTACCAACTATTGTTTTGGTAATTGTATTGAACCGTTTTATATTATTAATAAGAGTTTGTTTTATAGGATTAATAAGAATTGGAGTATTTTTCTAAAAGTTATAGTCAAAAAACTTTTGTACTTGGCTCCTGGTTATTTTTTATGTTATAGCTACCAAAGAAACAGTGTATATATATTTGTATGTGTCATAGTAGAAAAGTAGAATGCACTGAAAAATGAGTGAGCAATTTTTTGTTTCTGGTTTTTTTTCAAAGATATATAGCAATTTTGTTTCAGTCCCTCTAGTTTCTTATATGAACATTGTACATTCTCAATCTTAGGTTGGATTTTTTTCTTCATGTTCCCCTATACCCTACCATCCTAGTTTTATTAAAATTAGAAATAATTAGTAACATTTCTTACATTTTTAAAACATTTAGTCACCTTATCAAATGTCAAAAATTATATATATATATATATATATTTTTTTTTTTTTTTTTTTGGTTACCTAAAATGTCGAAAATAATCATCCAAATGTGGAGCATTGGTAGATTTGGGGTAATTATCACTCAGGCACAAATAAATAAATTTTGAATATTTGTATGTAATATTTGTAAAGTAATTTTGCCTTAAACACAATTGAGTGAAGTATTCTTAGACCAGGGAAGGTAAAGGACTATAGAATAACAGGGGTTTTTTGTTATACAGAGAGGAGGTTGGAGAAGTAGCTCAAGGGAAAAAATCCTTTGATCTTCCAACCACATCTATGCCAGTCGACCATAATAATTATTGATTCCTTTGATAGTAATAGACTTCCCATCTGTTTATGGGAACTGACTTGAAATCATTATTAATATTACTGCTGGAAAATATATAAATTTTATTATGAATGAAATTGCATTTCATTCAAAACAAAGTTGGATCAATTTCTTGTCAACTGAAGAAAAAGAAATGTTGGTCATAGAAGGCTTTTCAGACAGTGTATTCTATAATGTAAAAGAGGACAATATAGAACTCAGAACCCCAACAGCCCTTACTCATTTTTAATAGGTATTAGATAATATTTCATTTGCAAAGAAAGGGAATTTCACTGTGTTGTCTGTTGAAAAAGCCTCTTTGTAGTCTAAAATTCCATGATTCTGTGTGTCTGTCTCCTGTGAGTCATTTTTAGTTCAGAAAGGTAGAATTTTGGAAAACTGGTTTGCAATAACTTAATGACTTTCAATAATTAAAGTCACATGAGCAACTTTTTGAAAAGATATGTTCATTTGCATTTGCAAAAAGAATATTCTACCCCTTATATCATAAAATTTTCAGCTTGACTTTTATAAAGTATATTATGCATAAGGAACTTGATTAAAAAACTTTTCCTGCAGGTAGCCATTATAGCAAAGGTTTTAGTTTCAGGCCCTGGCTGTCTCCTATATAGCTGCTTTTGTTCATATGACTCTCTTAAAAAGTTTGCAGCTTCACCACATATGTTTAGTATCTTGCAATAATTGGCCTTGTTCCTGAGCTGTTGGATTCGGGGCCGTAGCACTGTCTGAGAGGTTTACATTTCTCACAGTGAACCGGTCTCTTTTTCAGCTGCTTCCTGGCTTCTTTTTAATCAGGTTTCCTCTGTTTTGTTTTGTTTTGTTTTGTTTTGTTTTGTTTTGTTTTGTTTTTTAAATGCTATACTAAACTGTTAACATTTGCTTATATTTCCCATTAGTGATTGTAATGCCTTTTAATCATGCATCGCACTCAAGAATAGGGATTTAAATTTAAATGACAATCTCAGCTTAGTTTATTTTTAAAAGTTCATGAAAACTGTGATTTTAATTTCTTATACAGAGTTGACTTGGATGACAGATTGTTTGGTTTCAGAGCTTTTCTTTTCTTAAAAATTAGTATCTTAAGCATGCCAAACTCATTAGCAAAAGTCAAATACATCTTCTTGACTGTTGCTACATGTCTCCTTACACCATTATTACACTTTAAGCAATTCAATGAATTTAAGACACTGAAAAGCCTTTGAAGCTATTTGGACTCTGACCAAGGAAATCATTCCGTTTTTTCCAAACTAACATTGTGTGTATGTCAGAAGCAAAATGATTATATAAAACTAAATATTTTGGTTTTGCAACCAAGTTGATAAATTTTAAAAAATCAACTGGCATTATGATTTAACTTAGAACCAATGTGATTTCAAACAGTAATTTTGTTACCAGCAGGTTACACTTTGGGAACTATATTTTAGGATAAACTAACTGTAAGGTGTGCATAGTGTTGACAGCATTGCAGGGAACAAATTTAAAAAGCAGGGAACAAATTTTAAAAGTAGGGTAAAAAGCAACCAAAGAAGAAATGGATTGAATAAGCAGGGGAGGGGTAAAATAGTAAGGGATTTTAGCTATGTCACACAGGGACTGTAGGCCAAAGTCAAGTTTCTTTACTGGCAGCTTTAACCCAAGTAATAGGAATTTTGTACTTGTATTACTAACTGGTGGCCCTGACTATCCTTGTTGTTTTTTTGTTTGTTTGTTTGTTTTGGTTTTGGTTTGGTTTGGTTTTTTGTTTTTTTTTTGTTCGTTTGTTTTTTGGTTTTTTTTGGTTTTGCTTTGTTTTTTGATTCTGTGAGCATTTCTTACTATTGTGTGACCAACACAGATTCAGACATTGTATAATACCTACAAATCCACCTATTTCCCTTTTCCCTTCTTCATTAACCTGCCGCCACTGAAATCTGGAGCCAAATGTATCTGGTAAGTACCCATAGATTTCCTTGAGTTGTTTAGACTGTTCCATAGGATCATCTTTTAAAAAGCTGTGCATTGTAACCTGTCTGGCTATTTTCATTAGAATTGTTTTTTTTTCAATATTTATTTATTTCAGAAAAAAAAGGAATGTAAAGAGTGATAGAGAAGAAAGAATAGTGAAGGTGTTCTGACAACTGTGTTTCCTGCCAAATTATTCCAAGGGGCTCTCCTCAGTTGAACTTGCCTTCTCATTAGACTAGTGCAACAGACATAAAAACAAACTCAGGATTACAAACTTGTAATTGTAATGATTTGAAAACAGTTCTTTTAAATTATCATATATACATAGTTACAAATAAACATGGAGTTAACAAAATAGCTCATTCCCCTCCCTCAAAAAGAAAAATCTACACAAACAATTGACCTGCTATATGAGTTCAGTCTTGAAAAATATTTGTCATAATGTAAATGAAATAACCTTAGATTTGTGACAGTTCTAAGTTCTTTGGTTTCTTCTTGTTAGCTTTCTGAATATTTCCATATTATTAATGCTTTCCTTGAACCTAAATGCTAGTTTAGGTCACCTATATAAAATAAGTATAGCCTAGTAAAGCCTATCTAATACTCAGCTGAGCACTGAATTTCCGTCTTGCTTTCTTCTCTGTTGAGGAGTTAAAAATAGAATAGTCCATGGAGCCTCTAGGAAAGTGCATGAGCCAACAATTTATATTGTCCTAGTTTTCTCAGCTTGCAGAAATGATTGTGCTTTTCTCTGAAAATACTGGGAGAAATGGGATAATACTGCAACAGTACAGTCCCTTAAACAAAAGAGAATGCCAGTGTTAGGTAACATCAGTAATGAAACCTGCATCTTTATTCTCTTGCTTGGTATTGCTTGTATTGGTATTGCTTGCTTTACAAACTATTTTCCCACACTTACAAGTTTCTATAAATTGTATCCTATTTTCTTCTAACTTCCAGGTTAAAACCAGATACAGTAAAAAGTAATTTTATTCCTATACAGTGATACATAATTTTAAATCAAAGAGGCAGTAATTTAGATAGTAATAAAATAAGTGATACATTACTAGAATACAGCAGATACTCTCTTTGTAGCATAGTGGTACTTATGCTACCATAAATTCTCTAAGAATCTACTTCATTCTTCCTAATCTTCCACCATCTCCCTCTTTTTTCAGATCATTAAAATTTTTTTCTCATACTTGGCAGTCTTTAAATCAAGGTACCTTTGAAACTATCAGAAATATGTCTCTCCCTGTTTTTTAGCTGAATGATTAGATAATGAATCTGAACCACAGTGTCACTTCTCTCATAGAGCCTGCTCTATAACAGCCGATATTCAGGGGCCTCAAATTCTTTTGTTCAAAGACAGGAGTTTGGTCACTTAATTTCTAATCAGCTTGAACAGTTCTTTATGAAGTAAATTTTAATAACAGTTGTGGTTAGAGTAATGCAAGGTTGTAATCAGATGATCATTTATTTTTATGTTGTTAATAAGTTATTAATGATTTTGTCTTACATAAACAATAGTAGTTTTTTCATTGCATTAGTAGAATGATGTTGTAGATTTTTCAATTCATTTCTAGTGTTTCCCGGCTGAATATTTCGACTTTGGCTTGTGACTGTAGTGACTAAACAGCGTAGATCCCTTGATCTTATGTTATCTAAAAATGTCCAGTTATCTCTTTGCAGCTTTTAAAATTACCTGCCCTAAAAGTCACATACTTTCAACTAGTTACTGGGTTGTTTCTTGTTTGTTGAAATGAATAATGGGAATTATTACTATTGAAATTTTAATTATTGGAATGAATAATGAATATTCCATGTGACTTCTGGAAAAACGGTTTAGGTACCTATCCTAATGCCCACAGAATTGCCCTCTTGACTCACTGATCATATAAAAAATCATATGTCAAATGATGCTTTTTTTAGCTGTTAGATCCCTGGAAAGATTCTTCAGGCCTAATAGCCTAGTACCCAGTACAGCACAAAACTGGTGGATTATTCTGCCTTAAATGTAAACATGACTATAAAGCTCCTCACTGTGTAATAAAGAGCCATCAATTCACAACAACTTCAAGATACAGAACATGCCCCTTTCATACAAGGTGTTCAAGTTGAAGCTGCTACTGCCCCAGCTGACTAAGCCTGACTTCCTGACCAAACAACTTTGACATTTTGAAGTAGAGAACCAAATTTTTGAAAAATCTGCTAGAAAAATCATCTGGGATATGGCACACAGTATACATTCTGAGCAAAGGCAGCCTATTAGCCGAAATAGTAAAGCAAAAATCTAAAGGGAAACATTGAAGATTAACATGGAAATACCCAGAAACAGACATGAAATCTGAAACAGCACCATATCACATGGAACCTAAATTGCACTAAATGAGTCACCAATTGAGCTCCTTCATCTGCTTCCCTATCATTTTATATACATGTGAAATCTTAAGTATAATAAGGCAAAGAAGTAGAATCTTGAAATACAGAGGTCACAAACCATGTATCTTGGGAGTAGTATGCAAAACAATTGAAGGAGGATACCTGCTAAAAAAACACACTGATCGTATAAACTGTGACAGTTTACCTGTCTTCTTTAACCTCTAAGTTGATATGGCTACCGTTTGGACAAAATTTCATTCTGATTTCTGTTTTGGATAATATAATAATATTTATACTCACAAATGCTCTTCAGTTCAAATGAAGAAGAGTTTCCTAGTTGAAAGACTATTTACAGTAGTACTCTGTTTATAATTAAATTTATCTTGAGACATAGGCATGGTGAACTCTAGCAAGTCTTCATTAACCAAAAGGCTCAGAAAATGAACTTAGTAGTAGTGTTCTGCTTACTTGAGCAGTATTGCTATAATACTATTCCCTGAGAAAAGTAAAGTGTAGAATCAGATTGCTGTGTACAAATCCCAGTTACAACACTTTAACAGCTGGTTACAACACTTAACAGCTTGGAAAGGTATGACATTCTCTGTGATTTGTTTCTTATGTAATATGGGGATGATAGTGTACCTATTTCATTAGGTGAACACTGTATGAGTTAGCATATCAAAATGCTTAAAACAGTACCTGAAATTTAATGTCATGTAAATATTGGCTATGAATATTAAATTTGTGATGCCATCCAAGAAATGTTAATTTTGTGTATTCTAACTGAAAAGGCCTAGGAATAATTTGTCATCTTAGCTGCTTGACACATGCCTTCTTCTTTCAAGTGCAGAAGAGCATTCAGATCAGTCAGAGTCTTTTCTCATCATGCTTTGATTGTTAAACTTGAAATCTAAATAGACTTTAAGAAAATTAACTTAAGGCCAGGCATGGTGGTGCATGCCTATAAGTGGCAGCCTAGGAAGCCGTGGCCGGGGCCAGGGATCATGGTTCGAGTCCCCCCAGAGGCGTGTGGCAAGACCTTGTTCCAAAAAAAATATAGCTGGGTGTGGTGGCGCGTGCCTGTAATCCCAGCTACCTGGGAAGCTGAGGCTGGGGATTGCTTGAGTCTGATACCCCGGGCAACATGAGCCTGTGGTTCCACGGGCAAAAATAGCGAGACCTAGTCTCAAAAAAAGAATGAAAAAGATAATTAACTTAAATATATCCTTCCTATAATTTTTTTAAAATCCCTATTCATAAAGTTACTATAACATTATATGGACCATGGAACTGCAGGCTCTCGTTGCCCGGGGTACCGCAGACTAAAGCAATCCCCAGCATCAGTTTCCCAGGTAGCTGGGATTACAGGCGCACCACCACACCCCACCTACCTATTTTTTTTTGGAACTAGTTCTTGCTATGGGTCCCAGGCAGGACTCGAACCGCAATCCCTAGCCCTGGCCACTGCATAGGCTGAAGCTTACAGGCACTAGCCACCGTACCCAGCATATTGCCCCACTTCTATAAATTATTTAAGGGGGTATGTATGTACATTGCCTTTTATGCATAAATATAAAACTTACTGTAGATTCAACATGTAAATGAGGTTCATCTATAAATTTTACAAAAATTATTTTTTTCCATAGTACCTTTTTCTTTTGTATTTTATATCATGACAACCTATCTTAAAATCAAACACAGCTTTTTTAAGTGTCTTGGTTGTGCAGTATTTTTTTGAAATGTCCAAATAAAACCTTCATATCAAGCTTTACATAATAGCTATAAACTGATGCTGTTCTCTTTTCATCCTTATCAAATAAACATTTGAGATTAATGACATGAAATCTTATTTGGTTGCTATGCATTTTTCTAGGAGAAGCTCATTTGTGTGACCCAGTAATTCCAGACTGATTGGCTTCTACTTATGGGATTAAGTTTCAGTCCAGTGAAAAGTGATTAAATAAATTCACATTATTGTAAACGTGTTGCCTTAAAGTTAGTTCAGCTTTACTATTAGAAGCCATTCACTAAACTTGCAAAATAAGAAATGACCATTCCCAGTCAACCTGTCAGCACATAACTTCTGGTTTTGTGTAGATGCATATATTATTTGATTTCACTTGAAGAGTGTATTTTTCCCTAGTCAGTAAATATAAATATTGAGTGTCACTTTTTGGATAAGCTGTGTGATAGCTACTATGAGTCTGTTGGATTTTTTTAATTAGGGAGATGTTAAAGTTTCTAACCTTACCCTGAAAATGATTTAACATAGAGAAACCATGAGAGAACAAATTAACAAGAAAAATTTCCTGTTACCTGTATAATTTTAAGAGATGTAATATAATGAAGAGAACTATGCAAAGATTAGTAAGGGAGCTTCTTTACATTTTAAAGTTCTTAATATTCTTATTTTTAATTGTTCCACTATTATTTAAGACCATGTTCATAGTTTATTTATGCGACTTCTGAATTAATCGCTATATTAGTCATTTTCACTTTCACTGTCTTTAATGTTTACAACTTCCTGCTAGTTCTTCCACTCTTCCCCTTATAAGACCTCCAGTTCTCCATCAATACTCTGTTGTATCTTAATCTTTCCCTGCAATATCCATCCACTCCCAGCAACTCCCTATTCCTTAAATATGGTATTCCTTTTTCACCTTTTTAAACTTTTACCCTTTTTTTTGAATATTCTTTTCTTTCAGTCCAAGTACAAATGTCACTACTTACCTGGTCTCAAATTAATTTCTCCCTCTTATTCTCATAGACCCTTTTTATGCTGCTATTTTGATGTGATATCATGGCTAAAAATCTGCTTTCAAGAATTGAAACCACATTTTATCCTTTTATCATCTTTCAGACATATCTTGAGCTTGCAGTTTCCTTTTCACTACCTTCTGTAATTGACTAGGTACTAGTCAGATTTTTAGGACTCATGTTATATTGTTACACTTTCAATGTATGTGATCATCTTTGTCTTGAGATAAAGAAGTATTAGTATTTAAATACCGTGTGTGTGTGTGTGTGTGTGTGTGTGTGTGTGTGTGTGTGTTCACACACAACCCATTAGTGGGCATGGATATTAATGGAAATTAGGCTACAATAAGGAATATAAAATATTAGAAATTTACTGGTGCAAATTCCATGATATATAGTATTCTAATAACTTTACATGAGACAACTATGATAAACAATCTGTAGCTATTTGCTGAAAGTCTCTGAGTCAGACTTTGTAAGAGAGAATTTTAGGCATAAAAGGTTGAGCTCTAAAATTTAGTTATTTCAGTGAATAAAGCAAATCAGACCCATATTTGCACATACCTTTTCCCCCAGTATCTTCACTCAAGATAACCCTAGCCTTCGGTGTACATACACAAGTACTATGAAAAACACTTGAAGATTTTTAAGGGATTTGACCAATTCAAATTTTTTTGAGTGAATTCTACCAGGCATCCACAATTCTTTTTCAATTTAATTCTCTTTTTCTGCAGTTATAACAAATTTAGTATAAAAATTACTTTCAATATAGTGTATAAAGAGCTGAACTCAGCCAGGTGTGGTGGCACATGCCTGTAATTCCAGCTACCTGGTAGGCTGAGGCTAGGGATCACTTGAGTTCGCAGGTTCGGAACTACCTGGAGCAACATAGCGAGACCTAGTCTATAAAAAAAGGGGGAAGGAGGACTGAACTCAAATTTTTGCACTTCCACTCTATAATAAGTATACATGATGGGAAGGATTCTAATGACACCTCAAATTAATGAAGAAATAAGTAAATAATTGAAAAAACATTCTTATGCCATAAAGTTTGGGGTAGGGGGTTGTGGATGTGCATGCACACATCATTTCCAACACAAGAAAAGGTCTTATTCACATTCTATTTCTATTCCTACCCTTTATTTTTCTAGGGATGGAAAATATATCAGCATATATTTTGTCTTCTCTTCATTTATTTACCTATAAGTTTCCGTGTTAGCAGAAAATTCATAGGGAGAAAGCTAGGAAATAGCATCAATCATTTTATTATAAAGGATAGGAAATACATTTTTTGTATAAAGTTAGACTTAAGTTATTTGAGACATGATTGTAAAAGTGCTGTTGCTTTAGAAATAGCATAATTTTACTTAATCCTTCATTGTTAAAAAGTTTATTATAAATATTCACTTTGTTACTAATATATTGCTTATTTCCCAGATATACTTTATATCTTTATAGACAGTTAATGCTATATTTCATTCATTTATTTAGTCCTGGAGCCTAGGCTTCCCAGGTAACAACAGTGTTGCTGTTATCTACAATCAGTACCTGAGATGAAATCTTTATTTTTTCTGTTACTTTAAGGATTAATAAGACTGGAAGTCAAATCTGTTATTTATAAGAAAGCAAATACATTTATGATGTGATCAGAGGAATCATCCCGTTGACTTCTTAATTGTAGAAACTTTATACGTATATTCATTACTATAGTTTGGTTCATCTATATAGAAACTTCAGTTACCCTGAAACTGGATTGCTAGTTTCTTGTTGTTATCTGGTTTCTTTTAAAAAAAAAAGGGGGGGGTTGTTTTTTGGGCTTTTTTTGCTGTGGCTTCTAATAGTTTACTTAAGTCATATTTACTTGGTAAAAATAAACTTATGCTCTCAAGGTTCTACATAAATTACCAACAGTGCTTTCAGGTTAGGGAGGAGTTGTCTCTCAAGTGTTTGGTTTGTGACTTTGCATAGATTACTTAGCTTTTTAAGATGTTTCTCTATTGGCTAAACTTAAGACAATAAGGAAATAACTTAAACAAGTGTTAATTAGGCCCATTTTTTATTGATACATTCCTAGTGTAAGGATTCATACCTTTGTATGATTTTTTTGGAACATGTAGTCGTTCTATAAAAGTACCTCCCCTTCCTTGTTTGGGAAGGAGGAGGGTCTCCAGAAGGGCCAGCTTTATGGGCATGGAACCTCTCATTTATACATGGTCCAGTGCTTGTTTTAATCTTTCCTTATTACCAACTCAAATTTTTCAATAGCTTTTAAACAATAGACCCTGCATTTTCCTTTTACACTGTGCACCACACATTGTGTAGCTTGTCCTGATCCCCAAAATTAAATGCCATAATACATTGTAATATGACATGAATATGATTGTGTATTCCAATGTGTAAACCGAGTTTATATCCCTAAAAGTTACCAGAACTACAAAGACATCTTTATATGCAAATTTCATATTTTAAGAAGGCAAAAATGTATCTGAATTGTGTTAGTTAAATAGTAAAGCTTTGAAATAGTAGTCTCCAATGCGTTTTGAAATTTGCTCTTTTAAACAAACATTCATTTTAGAATACCAAGTATTTGTTTAAATCATAAAAACATCTTGCTAGATGAAATAAATTCAAAGCTAGATTTAACTCAATGTGCCATTACAGGTTATCAAGTTATGCCCAACCAGCAGCAAAACTACCAAGGAATAGTTGGAGTTCAGCAACCCCAGAATCAGAACCTTGTTAGTGGCCAACCCAACAGCATTGGAAATCAGCTCCAGGGAGTGGTGATCTCCTATCCTTCAGTGCCATCCTATCAGGTATGTTGTTAGTCTTACCTATTTTGAGTAAGGGGGTTTTGAATAAAATACTTAACATATCCACAGTGCATCTTCTCCTTTTACTAGAAAGCTATTATAGTAACTAGAAAGATATTGTAGTAACACATAATACTATAGTCTTAAGAACTTTTTTCGTCATAGCAGCTTTGTTTTCTCCTGACTTGATTCCTTTATTACTCATATAATTTTTTATTTAAAATATCTGCACTATATTAATACTGTCAAGTAAATGTTATTTCATATTGTCTTTATTTCCCAATATTTATAAGTATAGAAGCAAGTACCTTATTCTTCAATGCCTGAGAAAAGAGGAAAGGGTAAAGAAAGGAAAAAAAGAAATTGAGAGAAGTATTTAAAAGTGTTATAGTACAAGTGATACATCAATGTTTATAAAATAAAGGAGAATGTGTTATTTGCAATGTGGACCTCATTCCCACCCTCCACTCTTAATCCCAAAAGATTGCTATTATTAATTACAATTTATAGTTCTAAAGTAGAAATTTCTGTTTTAATAAATCTGATATTTATATAAATAAATCTGATGACACATTTCAGCAGTTTGTTTAACCTTCATCTTTCTGGGATAACTTGAAAATGGGTTTGTTTTATAGCCTCATGGTTTTTCATAGCTGAGTCTTATGTTAAGATATCCAAAGATGCTGGGCACAGTGGCATGTGCCTTTAATCCTGGTGTAAGGAGAGAGACTGAGGCTAGGAATCGCTTGAGTCCGCGGGTTCGAGACTACCCTGGGCAACATAGCGAGACCTAGTCTCTAAAAAAAAAAAAAAGAAAGAAAGAAAAGAAACCCAAAGATCATTTTTATTCATCTAAGCAAGGTAAAAACACTGTTCTGCAAGACAAATGTTATATATATCTTATTGAAACACATGTAATCAAATTGATTATGGTGTACACACCAGTAACTGAAAGGATCATTCATGAACAGTTTAGAACTTAATACAGAAATCTTTATAGAAAATACTGACCTTTAATAAACTCTGAAAAGACAAATGTGGTCATACATTTATGAAAAGGACATTTTAGTGTTGTGGAAGTATATGAGCAAAGATAACTGATGTATTCCATATAATTTCAAAAAATAGAAATCAAAATATAAAATGTGAAATTGTCAGGTACTTTGAATTCTAAGAATATGTCTATTTTTGAAGCCCTTTAATAATAGAAAGCCAAGAAAAAAGAAAAGATACATTATGAAACTACATTTTGCGTCACTGTTTTCTCTCATATTCCCTATGCTTTTTACTCCCCATCTTCCTGGTTAGGCCTAGGTACATGGTACTACCCATCCCTCACTTCCTCCGTAACTCAGCATTAGACAGGATCTGTGCCAGGCTAGGAACTCTGTTCTTAATGACTATGGTTGTACTACCTGATACAGTATCTGTTAGATGCCCACACATTTTATTTAAGTAAAATCTGCTCTTCACCTTTAGAGATTCATAGTTTAGTGGGAGAAAAATAATTTTTAAATAAATTCTAGCCCGAATAGTGTCATGTTTTTTTTGTTTTTCAGTGAAGCTAGATACTGAAAATGAAGAGCAAAGTTAATTTCTGTAGCATACTTTTTTAAAAGTCCATATGTTTACATACAGGATTCGCTGAGTAAATGACTATGAGTTTTGTTCTGACAGGACATAAATATCAGCCTGTTTTATACTTTTGCTACAGTATACCTAAGAAATAATATAGGTGTCAATGAGCTGTCATCCAAAAGATGATCCAGAAAAGTCATTTGTTCTTTGTGGAGTATATATTTTGTAGCTATATAATGTCAAATACTCTTTCCTCTCTCTCCTTTGTATTTCATGACTTTTTTTATCCCTAGACCTGCCTTGCATATATTTTATTTTTTAGATGCAATCGGAAATTATAGCCTCAGACTATTACATTGCCTCAGTAGACAAAACTACTGATTGTTATTCAGAGTTGTCTAAAGCAGTCACTTTTGGCCAGGCATGGTGGCACATGCCTGTAGGTGGCAGCCTAGGAAGCCACAGCCAGGGCCAGGGATCACAGTTCAAGTCCTGCATGGGGCACGTAGTGAGACCTAGTCCCAAAAAAATAGCTGGGTGTGGTGGCGCACGTCTGTAAACCCAGCTATCTGGGAAGCTGAGGCTGGGGATTGCTTGAGTCTGTGGTACCCTGGGCAACATGAGCCTGCGGTTCCACAGGCAAAAATAGCGAGACCTAGTCTCCAAAAAAAATAAATAAATCAGTAACTTTCTCTTTGCAATAAATTAGTCAAAGGGAAAGTTTTTAAGATATCACTGTGTATTCTTGTATTTTGAAAGGATTGGTTGCATTTCAGAAACATGTTATATTGTGAAAACTTAGATCTTAGTCATTGACATAAAAACCATAGAACCCTGGTGTACAGACTAATGAAATGGCAGAAGAACTCAGGCTCTGAAGTCAGAAGGCATGGGTTCAAATTCTGATATTTTCCTGCTTAATGTCTATAAAACATTGGGCAAGTTACTCAGTCTCAGTTTATCTACAAAAGAAATTTAAGTACCATTTTAGAGTTTTTAGGAAGACTTAATATACAGATGCACAGAAAGTTCTTAAAACAGAACTCAACATGTAGTAGTACCAAATGTTAACTTCCTGTATCATTTCTGCTGCTATTATTGCTGCTACTGTTGTTGATACTGTTATCATAATCATCAAAAGCTTTTATGTTGACTTTACTAAAATTGTTGTAACCCAACTCTAATTGAACCTGTATATTAAAATCCCATGGTGCCTATGTGGTTTCTCTGAAACTGTAGACATTACAGAAGTGAAATAGAAAATTAACGAGTTCATTATGATTTCTAGTAGATAATGTAGAAAAGATAAAATTGAAAGATCCTCTGTTTATTAAATGTTTGCTGTACTGAATCTTGTAAGCAGAGATCACAGTGGAGATAATACTTCCTCTAAGATGTCAGGGGCAATAAAATAATGAAGTGATTTGCCCAGTGTTACATACACAATAAGCAGCACTTCTACACACCAAAGACCATTCTTTCTGATCCAGTGTGTCTCTCTGGTACACTACCTGATTTCTGCCTAGAGAAAGTATATTACTCCTTCCATGTCAAGTAGTCATCTGTATTTGGAAACGGTTCCTTTTTTAAAATGACATTTACTTAGGGACATAAGTCATATATTATAATAGTCTAATGCAGCTAAATAATAGCAAAAAAACAATAGTTGGCTGAGAAAAATTAGTAAAATAGTAGTGCTATGACACTGGCAGTTTTAGCTTACTCTGACTGCTCATACTTGAGGTTTTTAAGGCTGGAGACAGTAACAGTTGCAAGGTTTTAAAGAACCTTTTTCCCTTTAAATTGTCTTTCAAATTCTAGGTTTCACTGCCACAAGGTTCTCAAGGAATTGCCCATCAAACTTATCAACAACCTGTTATGTTCCCTAACCAGTCTAATCAAGGATCTGTGCCCACAGGAGGAGTGCCAGTTTACTATAGTGTCATTCCACCTGGCCAACAAAATAATTTAAGGTGAGTGTAACTGAGAAATCTAATCCTGTGTCTTCTCATTTTTTACCAGGATTATAATCTGTTATTCTCAAAGTTGCCTATAATACATTACCTGAGAATACAATAGAAAAACAAAAAAGAATTTTTTTATGTATGTTTTAACAAATTCAGTATAACAAGCCAAGCATTCCTTATGCAAAACTAAAGGAGAGTCAGATCTTCTCCCATGTGCCTGAATTTATTAAATCAATCTCCCATGTTGAAATTTAGAGTACATGTTTAATATAGCCAAATACTCGCTGAGTTTTTCTGACTCTGAGGAACTCATTAGCATCAGTAAGTGAAAGGAACCACTTACAATTAAATGAATGTGACTTAATATTAACCAAAAATATAAAGTATTCTATTACTTCAATTTATAAGAAGAGAAACTTCTTTCATAAGCCTATAGTAGTAGTAATCATCCTTTGCAATGAGTACCTTTCATCTGTTTTTCAGAATGTATTAATCTTTAATCTATTCTCCTCACCCCCCTGTAAGTTTACTAGAGGGGACTGCTCTTTTTCAGACAGGACTTGACTTATAGTAAATGATAAGAGAGTGTCATCCTGGTGTGGTTTTTTAGTGATATTTAGAGTTGACAAAGAGCCTAATATACTTGTTTTATTGTGTTTTGAAAGATGGGAACTTGATTCTCATTTTACTTTGTTATCACAACCACACTCACCTTCCAGGAGTATTCATATATTTCCTTTCTTTTTCCTGCTATATGACTGCCAGTGGTTGGGTCACTAGTTATTAAGACTAGGCTTTTTGAACAAGTTGGTTGTGTTGGGATTTTGTATTATGATCAGCTCCAGCTCTTTTAAGATAGTGGTACTACATAGTGAAAATAGAAATGTATACTGCACTAAATTTTCCATTTATTGTATGGTTTAAGTTCTCTAAATAGGGGGGAAATACTCTGAATCTGACCCTCTTTTTCTAATTAGTGTAAATTTGAGGTCTATAATGCCAATTCAGAAAGGTTACCAAAGTAACCATTCTTGTGTACAGCAGAAGCTAAGAAAACTAAGGTACTACTTAATTCAGTGATTCATTTGAGCCCAAAGGTACATGTATTCTAAGTCTACATGCTGGGCAAAGGCACTTTTGTGAAGAAATATCGTAAGAACCTGTGTAACATGACGTTGAACTTTAAAACTTACCCATATTTTTTTATATTTCACTCCCTTAAAACTAAAAAGTCTTACCTTCTGAGAAAGCTGACTTTGAGAATATGTATGAAGGTAAGAGTACAATTCTGAATGCCAGTTACATTCAACTTCATTTTCAGTGTGGCAGAATCTAAAAGATGTCAAGTATATGCTGTTGACTATCCTTTAGAAAGAATCATACATATTCTTAGTCTCTAGGCCAGTTTCTGCAAGGAAAATAAAATTTGGATAGCTAGACTTGGCCTGGAGGATAGCTTGGAAGCATAACAATTAAAAGATAAGTGAGATTCCCCTACAAACTCCAATTTGAATCTTGAGAAAAATTGTTTTGGAATTATGGTTTAGAGCTGTGACCTAGATGATGCAGATAAATTCAAGTAGACTAGCTGTAAATTAACAGTAATAATTGGTTATCATTTAGCAAAATGCTGTTGATTTATTGTAACTACAGATTACACAATGGGAGGAATAGATTGTGTCCTGTCCAGTTTGTATCCTGGTACCTTTTGGGCTACTTATTTGGTAGGAAATCAAGTCTTATTACAGAGTTACTACCATCCTTTAGGTAAAAACATATAAGAGCATTAATCAGTTATCTTACATATTTCAGTATATATACAAACAGAGCAGAGATTTGTGTGAGAACTGATTCGGAGTGGAGAAACCTAGTAATTTGATACTGAATACCAACTTACACATGTGTACTTGTGTACCTATGTAACTATAAATATGCTTGTTGACTCAAACAGACCAATCAATGCAAAATGTGGAAAAGGAAAACAGTCATGTTCTCTTATCCTGCCCCCACCTCCTGGTAACCACTGCTTTCTTTCATTAGAATTAGTGTGCCTCTTGCTCATATAAACGTGCATGCATATAAAAACACAGACATTGGTTGGCAGGTTCTAATGAAATCGGAATGATCTTGCATATTTTCCCTAAGTATTTTGTCATAAATATCAAATTAGTAAATATTAGTCTAGAACATCATAGTTTGGAGGTTTATATGTGTATTTTTTAAATTTTTTTGCAAGCATAATTTTACTTGGGATCTTTTAAATAGGATCATTTTATACAGGCAGTTTTTTGTTGTTATTCTAACCTTTTTCTTTCTCCTTACCACTTCTACCTGGATCATTTCCCATACAGTCACTTTCTGAGTAACTCATGTTACTGTCAATTGTATCCGTCCTCATTTTTTTCCCTGTATCAGACTATCTGGTAGCATACAGATGAGTATGGAAACAGTGAAATTGATTAGCATGCAAACACATGAAATGGAGTTTATAGGTAGTTTTATGTTTAAATCTTAGGGTTTCTTTGGTTTTGTACAATCATCATCTCTGAATAATAGTAAGAGAACTTAGTCCATTCAAATATTATATTGCAGCTGATATCACAAATTTTTTTTCCTGCCAACTTATATTTGTTTGTTTTACTATACTATACTTTTAACTGCTTGTCTAATGGATCAGTCATCTGCCATTTTCTCAGAAGTCCAGATATATCTATGTTCCTTGAGGCCCTTCATCATGGATTTTAGATCTGATAGGGTAAAATGTTCTAAGTTAGCTATGTTTTTGTATTTTTTTTAAGAGACTCAGTCTCGTTACGTTGTCCAGGTTTGTCGCGTACCTGCAGACTCAAGTGTTCCTACCCTCCTCCTCCCAGGTAGCTGAGATTACAGGTGCACATCACCATGCCTGAGTACCTATCTTTTTTAAATAACTCAATCTGAAGCTATTGAGCATTAGTTATTGGTGGTATGATGTGATTTAAAAGAACATGGGTTTAGAAATTAAGATCTTAATTAAAACCTTTTTTACAGGCCAGGCACGGTGGCACGTGCCTTTAATCACAGTCTACGGAGCGAGGATGGGACTAGGAATTACTTGAGTTCCACGGGTTCAAGACCCACCCAGGGCAACATAGTGGGATCTAGTCCCAAAAAATAGCAGGGCATGATGGCGCGGTCCTGTAATCCCAGCTACCTTGGAAGCTAAGACTGGGGATCGCTTAAGTCCATGGTATACCAAGCAACGTGAGCCTGCAGTTCCCAAGGCAAAATAGCGAGACCTAGTCTCAAAAAAAATTTTTTTAATAAAATCTTTTTTACTTTAGCTAAGTTGCTTAGTCTTTTTGTAACTTGGTTTTCTCATTTTAAAATAGGGTAAACACCTCATAGCATTGGTAAGAGGTATTCTATGTATGGATTTCATATGTGAAAATTACTCTAAAACATGTACTTGCCCTTTTTCTTATGTATATAATTCACTGAAAATAGTAAAACATTATAGTTCACTGTCTTTGGTGTTTACCTGGTTCTGAGTTCTGTTCAAGATTATTAAAAGAGACACTTCCCCAACAAATAAATAGAAAGCTGGAAAAATCTATGCTATCATTGATTTGTCCTTATATTGGAAATATTTTCAATTTGGATGTTATTCCCAAATAGACTAAATATAGCAAGATATAAATTTCTTTAATGTTACTTTTTCTTTTCTTATTTGTGTATTTGCTTAAATTGCAATTATGTCTTCAGGGTTATTTAAATAAAGAAAAACATGTATAGTTAATCCTTCTGGTTGATTTGTATTTGCATTTAATATCCCTGTATGCTAAAATATACTTATAATCCCAAAATAATTATTTGTAGTGCTTTCTAAGTCATTTACACCACTCCACGTGTAGAATAACAAAATACTTGAGTCATTGGACATATACATTGCCAACTGAGGTCAAACAAACTGATGATCTGTTTCCTTATATCAGCTCTCACACTATAAACAAAAGTTCCCATCTATCTGCCTATCTGCTCAGTGCCACAATTGTTGCTTTTTTTTCTTGAGACTAGGTCTCACAGTTTTTGCCCATGAAACTGTAGGCTCATGTTGCCCGGGGTACCACGGACTCAAGCAATCCCCAGCCTCAGCTGGGATTACAGGCGTGCGCCACCACGCCCAGCTCTTGGTCTCACTACATTGCCCTGAGCGGGACTCGAACCACGACCTCTGGTCCCCACCGCAGCTTCCTAGGCTGCCAATTACAGATATGCGCCACCATGCCTGGCAATTGTTGCTTTTTATGTGTGAGACATTACTGCTAAAATGACTCCCAAACTTAATGCTGAAATTCTCTCAAGTTTTCTTGAGCTAAAAGAAGTTTGTAAAGTGCCTTAAAGTATTTCAAAATAAATACGTGTTTAGGTATGAATTATATTGCTGTTTGCTATCAGTTAAGAGTTAGTGAATCAGTAATACAGCACTTCAGAGAGTGCAGAAAATATATGTAAAGCATGTGATCAAGCTATGGAAAAGAGGGGAAAGCAGCCAACTTTGGGTTCATGGGATTCATTGGATGGCAGCTAATGAAAAGAACGGTGCATTGTTCTGAGATTGAAAACCAAAACTGTTATGGTAAAGTTCCTCAAACTCAAGAAAATATTAAACTATTCTCAAATAAATGTTTATTATAAAAGGATAACACATGCAATTAGTTGTAAGCAATATATATCAAATATCTTTAAATAGAAACATACATAAAAACAAGTTTAGCCAGGCATGGTGGCGTGCAGCTGTAATCCAAGTTACCTACGAGACTGAGGCTGGGGATCACTTGAGTCTGCTGATTCGAGACAACTCTGGGTAAAATAGTGAGATCTAGTTTCTTAAAAATTTAAAAAAAAAAAAATTTTTTTTTTAAGTTTATATGTATTGATCAGTTGACAAAAATATTGTCACCAGATGCTCACAGTAACTAAACCCTATATTTTCTATGAGGAACAATGGCTCAGTATTTGCTAATTCAGAACTTTATGTTCTATAAAGTCATATATAGAAATTCTTTATAGAAAAAATAAGAATTGACTAAATTTTATGCCTATATAGTGTTATGTACCATAAAGGTATGCAAAAGGCTTTAATAATCTAAGAGTTCATATTGCAACTGGATTTTAGTCATTTTTCCTTTTAAATCTTGTGATAGTCTAATAAAGTAAGGAGTATAAATATGCCAAATCTCTAGCCATTATTTTTCAGAACACTAAAATATTTGCATTTCTGAGATTCAGGCCAGTAAGAATTTACATATTTAAATGTTTAGATATGGGAGAAACACCACACATAGTCTTTCTTATGGCACTACAGTTTTTATGGTAAATTAATTTTATGCCTAAGAAACAGTCGTACAAAATGGATATAAGGGATATAGGAATAATTTGATAGTTATGGGAAAAGGATATATCTCTATGAGTTTTACTAATCAAATCATCTATAACTTAGTTTTATAATTTGAGTCATACCTATCTACCTGGCCAACATTTTATGTTCAGTTTCATTACTACTGAACACTTTTTATTAAGAAAACTTAGAAATTTCAATAAAATCATCCTTTTCAAAAAAATTTTGGGGGTGTCCAGTTTTTCTAGAATCTCATTTGTCTTCACAGTACCCTTCAGAAAGGGACCAAAATACTTGATTATTTTTATTTTACACTTAGATACTGAAACATGGAAAAGATTAAGCATTGCATTTAACCTGAAAGGCTGAGCTCTTACTTTCTGGTTTCCAGCACTCTCCCTTCTAACATCGTCTACCAGTAATTCTTAATCTTGTTATTGTGTTGGAATCACATATAGGGGCTTTCGAAATACTGATCATAGCTTCCAGTCCTTTATATTCTCATTTAATTGGTTCTGGGCGTTTTCTTAAGTCTGAACACCACTGGTCGAAGCCCCCATTTGATATTTCTAGAAACAAGGTAAAAACCCACTGACCCACACTAGCCAACCCTCTAATCTTGTTTCCATCCATAAGTTTCACAAGTATCATAACATTAATACTTTACACATTTGTGTAAAAGTCGTGTCTGTTACCTAATATTAATAGATTTTCATTCAAGACCCAGAAATTACCATACCAACAAATAAAATCTCAGTTTATGAGATGTAAAATATATCAAAAACTTTAAACTACAGGGTACTATCTGAACACTTATGTTTTTACTGAATGGACTATAATGTTATTCTTTCCAATACCAGATTATGAAAAATAAGATGTTCATAAGAACACTGAGACATTAGTTTTGAAAAGTATCTTTTTTAGTTTGAGTTGCTTAGCAACCTCATTTTCTTACAGAACCTCCTTAGGCAGGAAAGTAGAATTTGAATTTTTTTTTTTTTTTTTTTTTTTTTTACTTTCACCTCAGCCTTTCAGTTATCACTGAGACAACTTTGGATTATTTGTGTTGTTGCATACATGATGTAACATAATGTAGCCTCATAAATGTCATATGTCTTGTTACTTTTTCAGCAGGCCATATACTGATCAGAAAGACTAATTTTACAGTAAACCATGTTATTTTTTTTTCAATCTTTAGTATGTAGAGATTTCATCCCTACAGAATTTTCAAAAGTAAAAATCTCAGAAAATATCTCTAAAATGTTCTCATTTTTGGTGGCTTTTTCCTATTTTGTCTTTCGTTTTTCATTTTTATCTTGAAACTCAAAAGGAGACCATACCTCTTGTCTTTGATCTGTAATCTCAAAGGGCTAAACATACATGGAAAGAAACTTACCTTTACATTTCAGAGCTGTCTAAAAACTGCTTCACAAAATCTTTATAAAATAATGAAAAAGAATGTCTACTTTTAAATCTTTTTCCTTTTTCCTTCCCAGTCTGTTTTGTTCATTTTTGTGACCTAATATTTCTGTAGTGTCCTCTTTATTCTACTTCTGGATCCTGTCTTAATCCACTTTATTCTAAATTTCTAGCTTTTTCTTTTCAGTATTTTTGGTTGCCTTAGCCATCCTTTGAAATGTTTATTGGAAACAAAGCCTCAATCTAAACCATATCTTTTGATGAAGTCTCACTTCTATTGTTGTTAAAAAGGAAGTTAACACCTAAGAAAACTTTTAGTTCTAAGACATTGTCATTTCAAAACATTTTATCTTCACTGGACATAATAGTCTTTTGCTGTAAAACACATTAAGTTTTTATTGACAAAAATAATGTCTAGTAGGAAAGAATGATGCTATAGCAGTATCATTTTTGTCAACTCAACAAAGTGAGGAAAAATAATAGAGTAAATATTGTGTAGGCAATTGCCCTTTAAGAATACAAGGAATAAATAAAAAGAGATGTTTTAACAAAAGACTTGGGGCAGGCGTGGTATTTCATGCAAAAAGCTCTTCACTTTATACATAAGTAAATTGATCTTTGATGTGACTCTTCCGCAGTCTCTCAGTGAGTTTCTGTTGTTGAAAAACACCCAAGTATTTCTCTGTATCTCTAGTTTGTCTGTCAAAACAGTCTTCCCTTTGATTAGCTTATTTTTATATTACAGATTTTGCCTATGATACGCAGTCATTGCAGAAAATTTAATATTATAAAATATTTCAAAACATCAGAAAAGGCCGGGCATGGTGGCGCATGCCTGTAGCTGGCAGCCTAGGAAGCCACGGCAGGGGGCCAGGGATCGCGGTTTGTCCTGCTGGGGGCATGTAGCAAGACTGGTCCCAAAAAAATAGCTGGGCATGGTGGCACGCGCCTGTAATCCCAGCTACCTGGAAAGCTGAGGCTGGAGATTGCTTGAGTCCAAAGTACCCCGGGCAACGTGAGCCTGCAGTTCCATGGGCAAAAATAGTGAGACCTAGTCTCAAAAAAAAAAAAAAAAAAAATCAGAAATGTGAAGAAGTAAATAAAGCACAATCGTGACCAGACCAATAACCATTATTAAGTGTCAGTGCTCTTAGTCAGTCATTTTTCAGTGCACACCTAATATATGGAGTTTCTGATGAATCCTATTTTAAACATGGTATTTTCTGGTTTTCAGCTGTATAAACCGAGGCTTAAAAATTAAACCAAGTAGATCCACATGGAGTAAAAAATTATTGTTCATCAGAATAATTGCTGCTTACAATTTAGGGGTCTCTCTCTTTTTTTTTTTTTTTTTTTTTTTTTTTGAAACTAGGTCTCACTATTTTTGCTTGTAGAACCGCAGGCTCACGTTGCCCGGGGTACCACAGACTCAAGCAATCCCCAGTCTCAGCTTCCCAGGTAGCTGGGATGCTGGAGTTACAGGCATGCACCACCACACCCAATTATTTTTTTGGAACTAAGTCTCTCTTCATGCCCCCAGTGGAACTTGAACCAGGATTGCTGGCCCCAGCCGCAACTTCCTGGACTGCTGCTTACAGATATGTGCCACCATGCCCGGCCTAGGGGTCTCTCTTTTTAACACTAGGTAAAAATCTTGTGATTTTGATGGAAAAAATTGTGGTTTTGTTTTTTGAGGTAGAGTTGTTAGGAATATTTTTATTTGTGTCGCTGGGTTTTTTTTCCATGTGTGAAATTGTGTATGTATGCTTCATTCTACAACCTTTTCACTCAATATTATAGTTGAATATGTTCCTGCTGAGTATCTGATTTTTTCCTTTTTAGTTTGGAATAAAAAGAAGTCAGTTTGAGTAAGTGATCAAGCTCAGAAATTTATAATTTAGAATCTAAATAACAAGTAATTGAGACTCATAAAGGATGAAATTAAATGTGATCAAGTTTGTTTTAACAAAAGTAGTTTATTAGGAATTGTTGACAGGATCCTCAACTATGATGTTATCATTAGGAAACAGATACATCTAGGAGGCACTGCCACAGACGAAGTGGATATTGGGTAGTATCATAAATAAGGATTAAAGAGACATTTGAGATGTCATAATGGAAAATGTCCCAGTAGCAACGTTAGAGTTGCAGGGTTGGAGATTAGTGTGATTATAATTTGGATTCAGCTGCTTCAAAATAATTCTACTTGATCTAGGGTCAACAAAATAAACAGGTTAGGTTTGGTTCGTTTCGGTTTGGTTAATGCAGATCTGGTAATGAGAAGAATGGAATTCATTGAGTATAGAATAACACTTCATTTCTATGGAATTCAAAATGAGTGTTCTATACCATCAAATTATGTTTAATAAAACTTTCTCAGATTGCACATCATTCAAAAGCAGGCTTTGCACTATATTTGTTCCAGTGGTCATATTTTACCATCTCCTGGACTAGATGATTAATAACTAGCATAGTCCAAAAGAGATATAGAGCCGGGCATGGTGGCACATGCCTGTCAGCTTCAGCCTGTGAAATGACTGGGGCTAGGGATCACAGTTCAAGTCCCACTTGGTGCAACGGAGTGAGACCTAGTCCCAAAAAATAGCTGGGTGTGGTTATAGCACGGCTATAATCCCAGCTACCTGGGAAGCTGAAGCTGGGGATTGCTTGAGTCTGTGGTACCACGGGCAAAAATAGCAAGACCTCGTCTCAAAAAAAAAAAAAAAAATGGGATACAGAAATCAATATAAACCTTAATCCTCTTAATCTTTTCTGTTGACTCTGTTTTTTGGTTTTTACTGCTGCTTCAAACTTTAAACTTATCTAAATTGTTCTAAAATAATCTCACATTAACTTCCATAGGGTTCTTCACAATCCAAGAATTTGGAAGGCTTGATATTACTGGCTATTTCTGCAGACTGTAGGCAACCCAGATCAGAAACAGTCCTCTGAGATAGGTCAAGTTTAGGAGATAGGAGAGGTTTCAGTTACAAATGCCCCTCTGGTATATCCTTTATGATTTGTTTTGTGAACAATTTCTGTGACTTAGGACTATGCTGACTTCTGTTATGTTTTTTGGGGTTTTTTTTGTTTTTGTTTTGAACAATATGAAGCACTACAAACCACATTGATGAGAGGCGCTTAAAAACCTACAACCTTCTAACTTCCATTTCCATCCAAAATACAGTATAGCAACAGCATCCATCTTCCTATCTTAACTTTAAAAATCAGAAAATTAAACAGTAGGGGGTTTTTGTTTGTTTTTTTTTAGGAGATTTTTTTTTATATAATTTTTAAAATTTTTATGGGAAGAAAACAAGCTACATAGATAGGTATACATATTACAATACCATAATTATAAAATTATAACCATGCAAAATAATATATTATTTACTGATGTGTGATTTAATTGTTGCAAATACCGCTGGCCTGGCAAACATCAGATCCGGTGTACTAATTATTGTTTCTGGGAATGTATAATGGGGAACAGGATAGAAGAGATATCCATAGAGAATGTTAACTATCTCTGTGATGTTTGTTCTTTTTTTTTTTTAACTTAAAATTTTTTAATTTGCATATATATGTGTATTTATATTCATATTACATCATTGCATTATTGTGTACTCTGGGGCTTTCCCACTTCACTAACACCCGTTAGCCATCCTGATCTTTTGTGCTCTTCACCTCCCCTGCCTTCTTCCCCCTCCTCCTCTCTCACTCCATTGTTAGGTCCCAGTGGTTGTTCTGTCATGGAGCTGCAGCCACATCGCTGAGGCTTCTCTCCCCCGATGGGAAAGGTGGGAGCCTAGTTCACAGTGCCAGGAATTTGCTTACCCACCCATGAAAGATGTAGATGGAACTCTGTGATAGGTCACCACACCAAGCTCATCTCAGGATCTTGTCTCTTGTGGTCTGTTTGGGTCCTACCCCAGCAGTGACTATGTCCAGGGCTTTGATTTATTGCTCTCTTCACCTGGATGTCTGCAGCTGGGCTGCCTGATTTCCTATTGCCTAGTGGAAATCTTACTGAAGTAGAAGTAAATCGGAGGGGTCCCCTAACCCTTGGCTATACCCCAGCAGATGCTGCCTAGCTTCCATCCCCCTCACATCGGGGCAGAGGCCAGCTCCCCCAGCCCAACAACCTGATTCCAGTGACTTAAAGTGTAAATTCGTATTAGTACTTATTCTAAACTCTATCTGCCAACAACAAATTCTGTTTCCGTTTGCTTAGGGAAATCTATTAGACTTTTGTTTTTAAAAAATATCTTTTATTGGATATAAGATTCATGACTGACAGATTTTTTTTTTCCCTTCTAGTTCCTTTAAAGATGTTTTCTCACTGCTTTGTATAAGTCTCTGGTTTCACCATTTTGTCTTAGCTTCCAGAAAACACAACATTGATTTCAGTGCTCTGTGAAAACTGCAATCTTGTCTCAGATATCTCTGTTCCTTTTTGTGTTTTACTTTGTAAATATTTTCTCTTTCTTTTGATCACATTTAGTCTTTAAGTTTTCACATTTCTGAATTTATGAGCTATAAATGTCACATTTATGAGCTATAAATGATTATTTCTATACATATCAGTATTAGCTAGAAATCCAAAAACATTGTCATTAACATTTAAGGGGAAACTCAAAATATGAAACAGTAAGTTTCATTTGATAGTTATTTTCATTAGTTGAGCATGTTGTTGTTCAGAGTCTCATTACTTGAGAGAAGATTATTATATTCACCTAACAAGCTCATCACAAAAATGTATAAGGTGGAAATCACCTTGGCTTGCAAAAAGTTTGTGATGAGAAAATTAATATTCTATAGGCAGTAAACCTGGCTGAAAGTCTAAGCCTCAAATGAATTGAAAATTTGAAGATTTATGTAGCAGAGAGTTAGTATAATCAATGACTGAAGACTTCTGAAGACAGATTAAGATTGTTAGTTGAAATTAAACCCCTAACTCAACACTTAAAATATGAAGTTTTCAGGCCCTTTTCATGGACTGTTTATAAAGTGAGAAAGAGAGAGAGAGTGAGAGAGAGAGAGAGAGAGAGAGTGTGTGTGTGTGTGTGTGTGTGTGTGTGTGTGTGTGTGTGTGTGTGTGTGTGTGTGTGAAGTATATACATATGTGACTTTGGAAATTGCATAAGAATGAAAATTTTCAAGATCCAGCCATGTTCACACAACTCTTTGTTCACCACTATTACCATGTTCATACTTTCCTCTCCATCTTTTTTTATGCATACTTTTAATGTAATTGAGCTCCTAACTATATTTGTTAGTTTGGTATAGTGTTTTTCCATGTCACTGAGAAGTTTTTAAGATTAATTTCTGTGGTGCACACCTCAGATTTACAAAATACTATGAAGCAATGTTGCTTCAATTTTAAAAAAACTATAGTAATATAAAAATTTCCTTGTAAATATTACTTTAATAGTTTCATTATTCAATTTTATGAATATGATATACTTTACCCCACTAGAGAATATTTAGGTCATGCCATTTTTTTCACTTTGTTGAGCTATCTCGTGAGCATTATTGATTTTTCCCTTAGCATAGAGCTCTTAGAGGGGAATTAATAGGTCAATTAATATGACTGTTTTAAGGTCCTTGGTACATTTTTACAGACTCTCCCTTTAATTTATTATTCCAATGGAAACTGACCCATTTTCAATTATTTTCATATTTTATAAATGGTGATATACCTTGACTCTGGTTATTAGTAAAACTGGAAATATTAGCTATGACTATTTGTACATGGAATTATTTGACCAAGTCTTTTGTTGTAGTTTGATAAAATAATCACATTGAAGAGAACGTTGAAGTCCAAATACTATGTTTATAGTCATACAATTAAAAAAGTTGAGAGCTTGAACTCCAATCCAAGCTATTTTCTGACATTCATAGGTCAAGTATTAAATGTTATAATTATGCCAATAAAATAAATAGGAGTGAAAATCACTTGCATTTACAAGAATATCCAATGAGTATACCTTAGTACCAGGCATTAATTTCCACTCATACTGTGTGGTATATTTAAATATATGATGTCTGTCATTTTTTTCATTGTGACCTTGATTCTAAAACACTATGAATAAGGAAATAAATGACAGTAGGAGAGGGACTTTCTAACTTGTGAATTATATAACATTGTAGAAATAACATGAAAATCATTTGGAAACTTGTATATCACATTACACAAATTTCACGTGTTTTTTTTTTAAACTGGTGCCATAAATAACAATTTAAATCGTTCATCCTATAAAATTATGGCAAAACACTTCGTATATGTGGGAAGGTTGATTATAGTTGGGAAACCCCTAAATGCTTTTAAAGTTGATATAAACTGAATTAATTTCAATACACATTTATAGGTTTGTCAGGAGGACATTTCAAGAAGTTTGAGACCAGATGGTTCAGGACATTGATGTGTTATTTTCCCGTTCAAGGTTAAATGTTAACTTCTTCCAGATTGAGCATTGTGTTTTACTTTTAAAAGTCCCCTTCTGTTTCTCTCCTGTTTTCCAAAGGAGAAACTTTTTGATGCTACTACAAAACTTTATATCTAGTGTATTATATATATATATATATTAGTATATATCAATTGTATTTTAAAGTAAGAATGCTATTTAGAAGCTATGTTTTTTTTTCTACTGTGTTCTAATTCTGATAGAAGGCAAATTACATGGTAATAGAAATGTGTTTTTTTAAAATGTAGAACTAGTAATTAAAATGAATTATAAAACTGTAAGTAATGAAATTGGGAATTGTTTCTGCCTGATTTTAAAGTCTGTTACTGCCATCAATGTGAAGTAACATTTATGCTATAAAGTATTCATAGCAAAAAATTAGATTTGACTTTTATTGCTATTTGAAAACTATTTAATTTGTAGAGCTTATATATTCAAAGAATCTTTGTAGTCATCCCATCTCATTGTGCTGTTTTTTTTGTTTGACTTTAACCCCTATAGCTCATCAGTAGGTTACTTGCAACATCCAGGACCAGAACAAGTACCATTTCCTCGAACTACTTCACCATGCAATTCCCAGCAGCTTCAAAGCCAACAGTGTGCAGGTGTGGATCAGTAATTGAAAAAATATAATGAAAAGAAGTTTTCTAGGCATTTTAGAAGGTTTTTAACTTGTGTGCTGAGATATTTATAGTGCCAGGCAAATGTATTTGCATCACAAATGCAAAATCATGTGGTTAACATGTTTAGTACACTTCTTTATTTTCTGCTCCTACTGCTAACATACTACTATCTGTTTCTCCTCTGGAGGAGGTTCTCCTTCCTTTCCTGCCTCATATATATGGATGTTCTCTGGGATCCTTACCTAACCATTCTGTCATTCTTCAAGCCTGTCCTTGGTCATATAGCAAACTTACAGGCTACTACTGCTTTTTGATAACCTCTCCCAAATCTTTTATTTATTTATTTATTTTTTGAGACTAGGTCTCACTATTTTTGCCTGTGGAACCGCAGTCTCCAGGCTCACGTTGCCCAGGGTACCACAGACTGAAGCAATCCCCAGTCTCAGCTTCACAGGTAGCTGGGATTACAGGCGCACGCCATCACACCCCGCTATATTTTTTGGAACTAGGTCTCGCTACGTCCCCCCGTCAGGACTAGAACCATGATCCCTGGCCCCAGCTGCAGCTTTCTAGGCTGCTGCTTATAGGCATGTGCTACCATGCCTGGCCCCCAAATCTTAATTTGTGCTAAAACCATAGAGTCAAAGTCAAAATTACTCTTCTGTTTACCCCTCTCAATTTCATTCCATTATCATTTTCACAAATCTAATAGCTTCTTTCTCTCCCCACTGCTGCTTCTTTTTATCAGCTCTTTTTATGTAGTTATAGTAATCTTCTAAGTGTTTTCCTTCATATTTCCTGCATGCCCAATGTCTTCCTCCCCATCACACAAAAATTTACTTTTCTGAAATTTTAAAATGTATTGCCCTGAAGCAAATCTCTTTAATGTAATTCCTCTGCATAAAACTCTTGCGTGATTCTCATTTAAACTTCCTACTAAATAAGCCTCCCATTTATACTTGTATGTTCAAGTCATACAGAACATTGTTTCCAGAATATACTACACTTTTTCATGCCAGAGATACTTTTGTCACCATTCTTCCTGATGATGGAATGCCTGTCCACTATCATGTATGCCAAAATCCTTCTCATCTTTAAATTCAACTCAAAAATCACCTCTTTTAAAAATGCTGTTCCAGTTCATAACTTGTTTTTTTCTCTGCTTCCTAAGTTTTTTATATAAACCTTTATTATAAGACCATGTTTTCCTGTAATGATTTTTTGAAATGTAGTCTCTGAGAAACAATAAATGTTATCAAATAAATGATCAATAGCATAAACTGCTGTGACAGATGGAACTTGGAAATATCAAAGCTGCTAGCCCTTTTTTAGTATACTAGCCAGTCAAATTGGTTCTATTTTTAGATAATTAAAATTTACGCTTATAGTTACTACAGAGCTAATGTGACCTTGGAAGACAGGGCACAGTATCCTATCTTACCTTACACAGAAATGAGCGGCAGGAAACATACATCCTAATAACTTGTTTTGCATTACACAAGAGAAGTAAACCAGACAGGAAAATAGATCAAATAGTTTATAACTAAGTGTTTTTAATTACTTTTCATCAGCACAACTCTTTAAAGTCTGCCAGAGAGGATCCCAGAGTATCCTTTTTTCAGATAAGAAAAGAAAACAAAAGAGGTTAAATAAATTTCCCAGCGTCACAGAACATTTCCAGGCACTAAAATTGTTAATTGTCACAGCCCATAATTTTTCCACTATATCGGATTGGCCCCCCAAAATGACATTTTTCTCTTTGTCAAAATTTCTCTAGGATATTAAAATTTCCCAGTTTTTCTGTTTACTTAGATTAATGCCTGATTTTTTGAGATTGTTTTTTTTTGAGACTAGGTCTTACTATTTTTCCCTGTGGAACCACAGGCTCACGTTGCCTGGGATACCACAGACTCAAGCAATCCCCAGCTTTAGCTTCCCAGGTAACTGGGATTACAGGTATGCGCCACTACACCTAGCTATATTTTTTTGGAACTAGATCTCGCTATGTGCCCCCAGCGGGACTCGACCCGCGATCCCTGGTCCCGGCTGTGGCTTCCTAGGCTGCCACTTAAAGGCATGCGCCACCATGCCCTAATGCCTGTTTTTTTTAATAATTCATTTCAAAATTAAGCACTTATTTACACTGCTTTAGGTCTTATAGGAGGTAATTTAACTTTCCTGAGTAAATTGTAGATCTCTTATTTTTAAAATAAGTTGGATGTTAAGGTATATAGGTGAAATTTAATTTTAAGCACATGCTTTTGTAACATAAAGCACGAAGGCTTAAATATGGCTTGCATATTTTATATTAAAATTATTACAATTATCTTATTGTTTAGAGACAGCGGCCAGTTTCTAAACAGACTCTTCTTATTTTCAGCTGTGCCACCTCTGCCACCTGGTGGAGGAATGGTAATGATGCAACTAAATGTACCAAACAATCCACACTCTCGTGCCCACTCACCCCAGTGGAAACAAAACAAATATTACTGTGAACACCAGAGAGGACAGAAGTGTGTGGAATTTAATAATGTAGACAATATTGTTCAGGTAAGATGCTTCTTTTGTTTATTATCATTTTCAAACTTTAAACATTTTAGTCAAATAAATTGACATGAGACTTGACACTGAATTTGAGATATCCTCAAAGTTTGAGAAGTCTCTAAGTGCGATCATTTCTTTCAATATTTAAATACTATACCAACTTTGCGTATCTAAATATTTTTAATTTAGGTGTAAAATTAGACCAAAAAATGAAATTTATATCCTACCTTTCCCATATGTACTATATTATAATGGTACCAGAAGTTGATGAAGGAACATTCTTCAAAGAAGAAATCCAAGTAATAAATGTAAAGGCAATGGTAGAAGGTTTTTAAGTCACCATTTTGGAGTCCTTTCAAAATAATGAATTAAGAAATAATGAGCAACAGATACCATAAACACCAGAAAAGAACTTATAGGGGAATTTTAATTTTGGATGTTACATTGATAAAACTCACAAAGGATTTTCCTTAAATACTGAACAACTGAAAAAATTTTTGAGCAAAAAGGAGATTTCTGCATATTAATTTTGTTAGTTTGCAAATGGTATTATTCTCTTTAATTCTTACCTGTTGCATAGAAATGTTGATATACTGCAATTTTGCAGGTGAGATGCTAGATGATAAACATGAGAACTTAATTGTACTTCATGTGTATATTTATAGACAGAAATATATAGCATAAAGAGGGTTGAAAATATTTTTAATGCACATGATAGAATCATGGCAGAATAAAAAAGGGCAGATTCACTTATAATGTAGCTCACAATTATCAACAGAAATTAAACAGATGAAAACGTAAAAATATTTTTAATATATAAAATTTTAGAAAGTTTTAGGAAATTTTTAATATATAAAATTTTAGGAAATTTTAGGAAGAATAGTAAGAAAACAAGTTCTGTTGAAGATTAAAGAGACATAACACTAAATGTGACATTTGATTCTATATTGAAATCTAGACTAGAGGAGGAAATTTTTTTTCTGGGTAAGAAAATTGCTACTAGTGGGGCAGTTGGCAACATTTGAAGAAACTCCATGTTACATAATGTTCATATATTATTAATCAACCAGTTTTTATAATTCTGTGATTATTTAGGTAAGGTAATGTCCTTGTTTTTAAGCAGTAGACATCTCAGGATAAAGTGAGCAACTCATTCTCAAATAGTTTGGAAAAATTATATACCGTGAGAGATATATGGTAAAATGTTGGAATTTGGGAAATTGCGAATTTGCTCAACTGCATATTGCAATAGTAAAAAGTGCATGCTTGTAATCAATAATAAAAATTTTTATGTTAGAGGGAATTTACAAAAAAGACTAAAATTCTGACTCATTTTCTTTGTGTAATTACAGCATAGCCCTCAACTCAGTAGTCCCATTATTTCACCAGCACAGTCACCAACACCAGCTCAGCTCTCCACCCTGAAAACTATACGTCCCTCTGGACCACCTCTTTCCATCATGTCCCAATTCTCTAGGTCTTTTGTCCCTGGGCAAGGTAAGTGTGCGGGAAACTAATCCCAGCCTCAGAGAATTTTAAGACATCTGTTTTCAATAATTTTGTGATTTACTTTGGTACTACTGCCTTTTAGAAGATACCTTCACCAAGACATATTTCATTGTTATCATATATTCTTCTAACCCATAGATTCCAGTACGCTATAGAATGTAGTGTTCTGTGCTTGTCCTATATTTCTGGGTTTTGTATTAGAGTAACATCTATTAAGAGTTATTCAAAAACTTATTCAACCAGAATGGATTGAGAACACACTTTCCCCTGCTGTAAAATAATGAGAAAGGTAAAGTTCTCAGCCTAACCCACCCTTAGTCTAGTTAGAAGAATAGACACAAGCAGATGATTATAAAAGAATGTAAAACAAAACCGTTTTTGTTTATGGGTGGGTGGATGGGAAGGCGTTGGACGAACCCTGGGGATTACAAAGATGTGAAATTTATATATAAATAAATTTAATAAAATGAATGAATGAATTTAATAAAATTCATTTCCTAGAATTTATCCTAACAGTGATGCACGTAATCCTGTGCAATGATTTATACACAGGTTTATTTTGTGGCAGAAAATTCAAAAATAATCTAAATGTCCATCAGTATGCTAGATAGTGGTACCTCCATATGTGGAATACATGCCAGCTCTCTAAACATGTTTTTTATGATTTTTTATTATTTTATTTTACATTGTTATTTACCCCGAGGTTCTCCTTCTACCATATCATCCATGAACCATCATCTTAATCTTTTGTAAAACACATATTTTAAAGAATCATTAAAAGATGATGCTCACTGTGGTGAGTTTATAAAACAAGTTAACAAACATTTCGAAACATAAGATATACAAATGTCCAATAAATCCTTGGACAGGTTCTCAGTGTCTATTCAGTAGAGAAAGTAATATTAAAATCTGAATGAAATAATACTTTGCCCCTACTAGAATGCCTTGTATTTTAAAGAATAACAACACCTAATGCTGGTAAAGATACAAAATAGTGAAATTTTTCACTTATTTATGTGGAGATGTAAAGTGCTAAAAATTCGTTAGAAAAAGATTTTATAGCTTTTTACAAGTTAATCACTTACCATACAGCCCAGTGACTCTTATTAGATATTTACCCAAGAGAAACATATCTGTACAGACTTGTACACAAACATTTATAACATTATAATAACCCAAACTGGACATAACCCCAGTGTTACAGCAAGACACTAGATAAACAAATTATAGTGTTTCCTTGCAGTGGAAAAAAACTGAGCAAAAACTGTTAACACTAACAGTATGCTCAGATTCATATGTTACACATACCCACACACACAAAAAAATCAGACACACAAAAAAATAAGTATGATTCTAATCATATGAAATCTAACCAGAGGCACACTAATCACTGATGAGAGCACTAAGTGGATGTGGAGAGAGCTAAGGGGAACTTTTCTGGTAGTGGAAATGTTCATTATCTTTTATGAATCTTTGTTACATGGACTTTTGCAGTTGTTTGAGTTCATCAAACCCAGCACCAAAGGTGTTTATCTTCAAATTTGTAAAATATTTGTAAAATACATATAAATGCACCATATGTAGAAAAAACTGAAAACATACAAATCAAAATCTGTTAGAAGTGATAGAATTACCAGGGTGGTTTTTATTTTCTCCTTTGTAGTTTATGTCCAAATTTTCTATAGACAATTTAATAATCTAAAAAAGTAAAGCTTGCTATAAAAAAATGAAACAATCTATACTAATATAGTAATATTGAGATACACATGTTTTAGTATGAATACCCCAAGAATGGTGCATTGCAAGGCCTATAAAGAAGACTATTGCTAGCTACCATATTATCTACATATACGAAAAAATACAATGTAAAATATATATATATAATATATAAGCAATCAATTTTTTAAAAAATAAAATTAAACAAAAAATACTGCTCCAAGACCGGGCATGGTGGCAAATGCCTGTAAGCAGCATCCTAGGAAGCTGTGGCCAGGGCCAGGGATCACAGTTCGAGTCCTGCCGGGGGCACGTAGCGAGACCTAGTCCCCAAAAAATAGGTGACTGTGGTGATGTGCACCTGTTATCCCAGCTACCTGGGAAGCTGAGGCTGGGGATTGCTTGAGTCCAAGGTACCCCGGGCAACATGAGCCTGCGGTTCCATGGGCAAAATTAGCAAGGCCTAGTCTCAAAAAACAAAACAAAACAAAACAAAACTGTTCGATGGCCTAAACTTTGGTTTCATGTTGTATACTTCTCCGTGCTAAGCCACTATGTCATATCTGCCCTTCAACTAATGCTTGAGAAAGAACACATATCTTGGAGTGCCAGGGTGATAACCAAGCATAATGTTCATCAGCAGAACCTCATGGAGTGATCTTCTCTTTATTAGGAAGTTATTAGGAAAAGATACTTTGTTGCCCCGGGTAGTCTCAAACCCTTGGATTCAAATGATCATTAGCCTCAGCCTCCCAGGTAGCTGGAATTACAGGCACGCACCACCACACCCAGCTTTTTTTTTGAGACTAGCTCTTGCTATGTTGCTCAGGGTAGTCTCGAACCCGCGGACTCAAGTGATTCCTACCCTTGACCTCCCAATTAGCTGGGATTACAGGCGCCGTACCACCATGCCCGGCGGAAAAGATATTTCTTCCTGAGGATGATTTCTTAGCACCTGCCTATAACCTTCCTCCAAACAGAATGCGCTAATTTGGGATTTACATCCCAAACATAACATTAATTGTGGTTTAAATAAAATGTGAAAGTAGCAAATGATAACATTACTCTCCAGGGCAAGGTTTTTGCAGTCAGTATTTATTAAGTAAACATTTTCTATTTGATGACTTTTGGCAAACCTGAGTGAAATAATTGGAGGCTCTCCATCTTAATTATCCCCACTTGTTGATTTAGGAAAAGGATACTTGCTCATTATTAGCACTTGAGAACTGTGCCATCTTAAGCAAACTCAAATAATAAATATAATAATATAATAAATATAAACTTTAAAAAGAGTTCAATAAGTTATATCTGTGTTTGATTATCAGTGTAGTACTGCAGTACCTGACTAAAAATGATATTTTCTTAACTGTTTTATTATTTCTAGCATTTCTTGAAAAATGATTTTGGGGTCAGTAAAAGTAACTTGACATGTGCAGCTTCATCTCAGAATAAAAACTGTTATCTTTATATTTTTTAGCTTGCTTGCATTTATAGGTAAGCACTGTTACAGGGAAACACCTGTTTTGAGGAGTATTTTATTATTTTGTGGAATATGGATTGACTGATTCTGATTATAATTAATTCTGATTATAGAACTCTTGTATTTGGTAGTATTTCTAGTTTTTATTATTTTTCACTGCTTGCTGTTCAGGTTCTGCTATGCAGTCATTTATATACACATTTACTTTTTAGATTTTCCTGGATATATATTTTAAACAACAACAGTCTTTAAAACATGTAAGAGTAAAGTTGTGGGGTTAAAGGGTTAAAGAGGAAAGTTATGGGGTTAAATTTTGTATTTTTTTTCTTGTAAAAGCATCTAAGAAGGCCAGGCATGGTGGCTCGTGCCTGTAAGCTTCAGCCTATGAAGCAGCTGGGGCTAGGGATCGCGGTTCAAGTCCCGCCTGGGGCCTATTGCGAGACCTAGTTCCAAAAAAATAATTGGGCATGGTGGCGTGCGCCTGTAATCCCAGCTACCTGGGAAGCTGAGGCTGGGGATTGCTTGAGTCTGTGGTACCCCGGGCAGCAAGAGCCTGCAGTTCCAATGGCAAAAATAGCGACACCTAGTCTAAAAAAAAAAAAAGCATCTAAGAATGTATTTTTTTCATATATCCTCTTTTAATAAATATTGTGTGCAACCTTTAGAATATCAATGTTTAGGTCAAAACAAGGCCCAGCATATTTTCTCCTTACTGTAAATAAAGAAAATATGCTAGGTAAAAATAAAGTGAAATAAAAAGAGAGCTTAAGAGCCAACTTATGGACCAGCTGTAAATATACCCATTGTTAAAAACTGTAAAAATGTATGATTATCTAATTATGTATGTGCATATTCTTGTGACAATTCATATTATATTGGGGGAATTAGAGAACTTAGTGTTTGCCCAGAGTTTTTTCCTTCTCCTGAAATAAAAATTACATTAATTTTTAATTGTCACAGAAAATTAAAATTTCAGCATCTCAAATGAGCATAGTTAATTTGATGAATTTCATATGGAATATTAAAGTGTATCGAGAAGTTTCTCTCTATCCTATCCCATCTAAATTCCTACCACCTAGCCTCCTTCATAAACAATGTTTTAAGTCTTTACTCTTTCAGACTTTTACCCCAGGTATTTAAGTTATAGGGAATTGTAAACTTTTTTTTGCTGCCCCTATCCTTGAATTGTTTTTTAAATGTCAATACCTATATGTTTTTATTCTGTAACTATGTTTCCCTATACATTTTAATTATTCTGTGCAGTTTAGAAAATTCTGGCAAGTACTTCACAACTGGATAGGGGAAAATGTAAAAATATTTTTATTGACTTTTAGGAGATGCCAGGTATCCATTACTTGGCCAACCACTACAGTACAACCCTCCTGCTGTTCTGCATGGACACATTCCAACTCAGCAGGTATGAAAACTAGCTGTGTGGCCTCTCAGGCTTTGTTGGCAAAATATCACATTCATGCTGCCGAGTGTGTAGGGCCCTGAGTTAGCCTGTTGGTGCTGCACAAGGAATAGCTGTGTACCTTAACCAACTGATTTATCAATGTTGTCACCAGTCCCATCGGCAGCTGAGCAAGGGAATGAAGCTGAGCAGTGATTCATTAGTGTTTTCCAAATACGGGTAGTGGCTTGCTTAATGAAGACAGTAAGTGACAAGTCACAATGAGAGACGGAAATGCCCTTACCACAAGGAAGAATTCAGAAGGCTGGGAAATTGCTTATTTTTTTTTTTCTGCTTCAGTATAAAACCTAGACGGTGTATATTTAGGTTTTAAGTGATTAAATATTACAAACACAGTTTCAGCATTATTAACCTTATTTCTCATCTGTCAGGGTCAGTCTGGTAACAGACATGGAAACCGAGGAAGGAAGCAAGCTAAAAAAGCTGCATCCACTGACCTTGGTGCAGGAGAAGCAGGTATGTTTTTGAAAAGCAACAGGATGGGGAAATACACATTGTTCTATAAATTGTGGACCAGTTCAACAGACTTTAAAAGTATATCACATCACAGAAATAGCTTTTTCACTTCCTAGAGTTCCACAAAAAGAAGGTTGTGTTGTCTATAACATAGGATTCTCATAGGTTCTTTTTAATTCTGTTTCATTTTTGATATGAGTGCGTAGTTAGGTGTGAAGTGCAGGTGGATTTAGGAAGGATGAAGTGATCAAAGGGAAAAAGGGGTATGAGTGGAAATGGGTACAGTAAAACTCTTTGCCTCTGTAGTCTTTGAAAAAAAAGTAGTCCTCAAACCCATATGGAAATTAGGCTGAAAGAACAACTATTATTTTTCATTGCTGAAGTGCTTTCACTTAGGTACTTGAACTCTGTAGCCTTTGAGTGACTTGGACAAGTACTTTTATATAATTTTTACAACAGGAACATGAAGTTTAGAAAAATGCCCAAGATCCCACCCCTAATGTAGAGAAGTCACTGTATGACTGTGTTTTGTTTATGTAACTGTAGTGAAGTTTAACACCATTAACTCTGCAGGCCTCTTCTGAGGGGAAAGTAGATGGCCATAGCAATTATAATTTTTTTTTAATCAAATGTTCTGAGAAGATTTTCTTGATTTCCTGTGTCATAATGAGTCTGCTTTCTTCTTTTTGTCCACCTTTATGATAACAGGGGTTATTAATTCTTCACCTTTTCCATTCTAGTTGTTGGAAAGGTTTTGGAAATTACTGAACTACCAGATGGAATAACTCGCATGGAAGCAGAGAAGCTTTTTGGGGAACTCTTTAAAATTGGCGCCAAGATCCGGTGGCTTCGGGACCCCCAGTCCCAGCCCCAGCTGCGTCGTCACCCCCTCTGCTGTGGCAGCGGGGACAACGCTGTCAACCCTGACCACGCTAAATCCAGTGACTTGGCCTCTACCTACACCGTCCTAGCCACATTTCCCTCCATTTCAGCTGCACAGAATGCATTGAAAAAACAAATTAACTCAGTTAACAAGTTTAAGCTGAGAACAAGCAAGAAGCACTATGACTTTCACATTTTGGAAAGGGCAAGTTCTCAGTAGCAGAGCCATCTTGGATCCTTTACCTTCCTGATTCCCTTATCCTCTCCCATCTTTAATTGGCTTGGTATTTGGAGCTTCTGTTAACATGACAGAGACTCCTAAAATGTGGTCATGGCGTTATAACTTTTGAAGAGTGACCAGTGGTCCAGCTAAAGGGCGGGGGAAATAGACATTTCACCCCAAATGACTGTAGAAATTCACATCGGAACAATACAGAGTTAGCAGCTTTTTCTGAGGAAATGCTGTTCAAATGCCTCTTAACTTTTATAGTTATTTTGTTTTATATTTCTGAATTCTTGTATCAGGTCCAAAGCTCTATTGTACAGCAAATTACTCTTCAAAATGATTACAACCAGTTGCAACCTGTATTTCTTTTATTTGCAGCCAGCACAGTGTAACCCAACGTAGAATTTGGGGGGGAAAGAATGCAGAAGTGGAATAACCAAGTCAAAACCATGTACTACTGTCTTTTTGAGGGTATGGGGTGTGGCTAAGGAGAGCTCACATACATAAGATTACTCTTCCCTTGTACCTCTAAACACAGAAACAATTCCCATAAAATACAGAATTCCCTCATAGGGTCCTTTCCTTATTCATTCAAGTAGTATGAACATTAAGTGTAAAGTAAATTATGTTCTCAACTCCTCTTAATCAAACCACTTAGATTCAAAGGGGAATAGGCATCATTCTAGACAAGAAAATGCTTCCACTTTTTTCTGTGTATCCCTCCAATAACTAAATGCCACTTATTTGTATTCCCCTCCTCGTGGATGTTTTGTCACCTAACAAAATGCATTTGATGAGTGCTGGAGACTTCTTAAGTGGTTTAAGATTTGTTTTCATTGTTTGCAGCGGATCACTGGACATCAAAGATTCATTGCACTTATGAACAAGGAAATTTTCTTTTCGCGTTCTGTGTAATTTGCAAGGCTGTACAATGTGTGCTGATGCAAGCCTTTTTCAGTTCAAGAGAATAAATGTTTACAAATATAAATTCACTTTGTCTTTTGTAAATTAAAAACACCTTTTAAAATAAATGTCAGTTTAGCAGACTTAATAACCCCTCAAAGATTTCCATTTCAGGCTTACAGAATATGGAAGACAGAAAACCACTGTTTTGTAAATATCCTACAAAGCATCCCTTTCTCTGTGGAAGTCATTCCGATGAGTACAAGTCATCATTTTTCGTGCTTCCGTGAAGTTAATGCAGACAGACAGTTTTTGAGTATGAACAGTCAGACAATTAAAAATGTACACTGCATTTGAATGAAGAATTTGTTTTTAGCCAGTGTGTTGATACACATTTTTATTCAGCTTAGCTCAAATTCATAAAAGGCTTTCCTTGTTTGTTAGCCAAGCAGTTAAACTTGGGAAACTCACATTGGGCAAGGGAGGGTATCTGTAATCCGCAGGAGTTTACTTGCAGCTGAAGAGCAACAGGTATTATCAGATTGTGGTGTGGACAGACTTTGCTCAATCTAGAGCACTTTCAAGGCCCCTCTTGATCCCAGGGAATTACAAACTGCCCATAAACCAGTACATACTGAATATGAATATTACACTCATGGGAGAAGTGGAAACTGCTTCTGAATTACGTCACCTCTAAGAGCCACACCCAGAGAGAAAAGTGAGGACTGGAAATCACATCCAATACCTACAGAACATTATGTTTTGACTACTGAGTCAAAGACAGAGAGGATATATAAGTAGGGTAAGCGGTGCAGCAAGAATTACTATTCTATCTTACATGTGGATAGAGATTTTTTTTTTAAGTCCCATGGTTTATTTCAAGGGAAAGTTTAATTCCTACAATAGGAATCCTGGCAAAGCTTGATTTACCCTGGAGAAGTTGAATACTTCCTGGAGGAAAGGTGAAAAACCAGAGCCAGGCTACTGTGAAGTCTGCTCTTAGCCACCACTACCTCACTGCCTGACAAGTCACATATGACTGTCATTATGTACTAATGACATTGCCCACATTAAAAAGCTATGCACCAATTTCTAGTCCATATGCCCTTGTTTTTCTATTTTCTAGAACCTAATTTACCGACTTTAAAAGAAATGGGAGCAGAATCCACACTTTAGAGATACTTAAGATATGATTTAACCCAGATTTATACCTTCCTATGGACAGCTGCAGACATCCCACAACCCTAACAGTAATCTTCCCTGTTGTGGGTTTTCCCAAAATATTGGCCATCCTATTACCAGTAAAGTGAATTTTTCTAGCCGGGCACGGTAACGCGTGCCTGTAAGCAACAGCCTATGGAGTCATGATTGGGACTAGGGATCACACTTCGAGACCTGCCCGGGGCAACATTGCAAGACCTAGTCCCAAAAAAATACTTGGGTGTGGTAGCACACGCCTCTAATCCCAGCTACCTGGGAAGCTGAGGCTGGGGATCTCTTGAGTCCGTGGCACCAGGGGCAACGTGACCCTGTGGTTCCACAGGCAAAAATTGGGAGACCTAGTTCCAAAAAAATAATTTGGGCATGGTGGCGCGCACCTGTAATCCCAGCCACCTGGGAAGCTGAGGCTGGGGATCACTTTAGTCCGTGGTACCATGGGCAACGTGAGCCTGTGGTTCCACGGGCAAAAATAGTGAGACCTAGTCTCTAAATAAGTAAGTAAGGTGAATTTTTCTTTCCTGTTCTAATATTAGCTCTAGCAGTCCCTTCTTTGAGAATGATAGCGGTCACATCAAAACTTTTTGTTGCTGCTCCTTTATATGGGAAACTGAGACTATGACAAGGTTTTTTAAGCCCATGGTCTGTAAAGAACATAGGTATATTGGTGTATATATTAATGTAGAGCACAGTTTTTATCAAGGTGCCAACAAGGTGCTTGTCATATGAACTGAAAACAAACTAAGGAGCTGACTGCAAGCTAAGAAAGTGTTTTTCTGATCCCACCAGGAGATGACCTTGCCTGTGAGTAGTGTGGAAACACAGGTCTCAGTAGAACCTACAATGTCTTAGGAAGAGTCAAACCAGCATATTTGCAGCTACCTCAAGAAGCAACTAAGATATGGCTTCTCCACATTGTCAGCAGCAGAAAAAAAATGCAAGTGTGACACTTCAACAAAGGCCAGCCACAGGCCTTTGTGAATGCAACCAGATTCCCCTACCCCAGTTCGTTGCCTGCCAGACGGATAATGAGACGTGGTATGTATAGTCTTCAAAGGCAGGGTCAACACACTAGTGTGCAGTGTGGCATTAGCATTAATGTTCTCCATACTTGCTGGCCTCCCCATGTTGCTTGGAATTCTGGAAGACTTTTGAGTTCATGTTAAAAGAGAACCAGAAACTCCCACATACAACTTCATAGACCTTCATCCATCTAAGAAATGGTAGATACGATAATCTTATTTTTCTCTTTAGTGTCTACACTTGAATTCATTTTAATTTAATTTCACCAGCATAAGATATTACAGGAGTGTAAAGAAAAAACCAGAATTTCTGAATCAGAAAACAAATGTTGCTCATTTACAGGGGGATGGGGAAGTAAAAGAAATGAAATACATGCATCATTGGTTACATTATCTTCCTCGGTCCATTCCCCAACCGAAAAAAATGTCCAATACGGTTTCAGTTATCTTTACTATTTAACAAACAATTCTGTAGATTAGGAATTTGAGTGGGGCACAAAAAAAGTGGTTTGACTCTTCACCTCAGTATCACACTGCTCTCACCTGGGGGGTCATGGTTCAGGTACCTCAGGTGTCTGAGGTCCTGGGACTGACTCAGCTACATTGCATCAATTCTCTACATAACAGTCCTTGAAATGTCCTTCAAAACAGCTCTGTTGACTGACCTGTCTTCAGCACCATAGCCTAGAGTTATAATCACCATGCTGTACAACAGATAAGCAGAAGAACTTGCTCATTTTATAACTGAAAGTTTATAGTCTGACCACCTTCAATCAGTTCCTTTGACCCCCACACCATCCATCCCCTGGCAATCACCCATCTACTCTAAATTCAGACATCATTTTTATTTTAGAGTCTACATTTAAGTATTGGCATACAGTCTCTTTCTCTAACTTATTTCACTTAGCATTAATGCCTGCAAGTTTCATCTATATTGTTGCATGTGGCAGGATTTCCTTTGTGTCTGAATAATTAAAGGCCTCTTAAAATTTAGTCTTGGCTTCCCAGAATGTCATTTTTGTTGCATTCTACTGATTTAAAAAAAAAAAATCTAGGGTCAGCCCATAGCAGAGGAAATAAACCCTACCTTTTGAGAACAGTGGCAAAAAGGAATGTAGGATAGAAGAACTTCTTGCAGCCATCTTTGAAAACAATTTATCACAGACACAAATCCACAACGTAAAGTTCCATTGACTGCTTCCAACCAAATCCCTATACCTCTTCATCTATATTACCACTACTCTGGTCCACACTATCTTCTTGTGTTTGAACTACTAAAATGGCCTTTTTCATTTTTTTTCAGATTCTACTTTTGTTCTTGTGTAGAATGATCTAAAAGGTTATCATCTTACACCATTCCCTTGCCAAATTCCTTCAGTGGTTTCCATGTATTAAAATACCAAGACTTTTTGTTTTTATCTTGACTTCCAACACTGAATTTGATCTAGTCCTGCTCATATCTCTGATTTCATACTACCCCAGGACTTCTGCACTTAACATTTTAACTGTAACTGAACTTTGCCTTGCCCCCCATTCCTTTATCATTAACTGCCACTTTAGCAGAGACCTTTCTTAGCCACCCAATCACTGTCTTCTTTAGCATTTTATTTCACTTTTCTACATATCTTTTTATCAATATCAGATCTTTTATTTTCTGTCTTTGCTAATATAAATTCCATGAGATCAGAGATCTTGCTTATCTTCTTTCTGTCTGTATTCCCAGCTACCTATTAGTTGTTTAACATCTTTTTATGGACTTTTCAATAGCTTATGGGGTGAGGAGAATTCTGCCTTCCATACTCATGATCATTCTGTTGGTCTGGAGTTTTACTTAGTGATGTCATGAGGGAGGTGGCTGGGACAAAAATTTGATTGACATGCCCTGCTCTGGCTGTCCTGGCACTAATGGCTGGGGCATCAGAAGATGAACTGGTTGGTCATAAGGAGAAAAAGAATACTATGTGTATCCAAACTCTGGGTAATCTTGGTAAAATTCAAATCTTAATTTAACAGGTTGAGAGTAGGGCTTGAGATTCCACAATTCTAACAAATTCCCAAGTCAACAGTGCTACTGATATGCAGATCATACATTAAGTGGCAAAGCATAAGGTACCCCCATATTCTGAAATGTAACTCAAAAGCACATGATTTGGGGTAGGGCATGCATTAATATCATGAGAGGAAAAGGTTGAGAATTGTAACAGCTCTGGCATATCAGCTTAAGCCCAAATGCAAACAAAAATTAAGTTTTACTAATACTCATTTTATAGGTTGGCTCCTACAATATCATATCAAAAGTCTACATCATCCTTTATTCTACCTTCACCAAAACATACTTTATGGTAGACAGCTGTGAAATTTGAGCACCTTTTAAATATCCTCCTATGTTTGAGAAATTCCATATTACAAGTGCTACCCCAAAAGAGTAGCCATACCTGGATTCTCAGCCTCCCTTTGCTGAGAAAAACTGTGCCCCTACATGCCTACAAGCCAGGCTTGTGATCTGAGGCTCCATCAGCAACATTCACATTTGGGAGAATCTGATCAAAAAGAGAATAAGTGAAGGAAACAAGCAGTGCATAGAATTCCTTATTTTATTGGGTTATGTCTGTATAATCCCCAGATATTTAAAAACTGCTCAGTCTTGCTCTCCTGTGAGCAAAAAAGCTTGCATAAATTTTCTGTAGTAGAATCTGTTTTTTGCAACACTATTATTTTCTGTCTACTAGAATTCCATTTTGCTCTCCAAGATTTTGGATCTTGGTTCCTATGAGTCTCCCTACCATTAACTGTAGTTCAAGACCTTAATGTTCTCACCTAAACAGTTTCAGTCACTTTTTGTCAGGTAGAGCATGAACTTGCTAATAAGCCTTCAATAATTCCTATTGTCATAGTACCATGCTCAAATCCCATATGATTTGACTCTAACTTGCCTTGCAACTTAATTCTCCTGTATTCTGCAACATTCTCCACTGTGTACACACTTCTTATTTCTCAACCATAAATACATTCTCATGCCTTTTCTTCAGTGTCTGCAACAGGAGACTCATTCCTTTCTACTTAGAAAATGCCACAGGACTCCAAGATCATGACTGAATGGTGGTTCTTTTGTACAAGTTTTCTAACCACACATTATCACCTTTTCTGGAACTTTTCATGGCACTCTGTGTAACCAGTGATTCCAGGGCCTGATGCACTTCATTCATTGAATTATAGATACATGTTTGTCTTATCTATAAGGACACAGGATACATTCTACTCTATATCAGTCAGGTGATGAGGATATAGTTAACAGGAAAATAAAATGACAAGTAACCACATCTATTACTTCATATATAACCTAAGGTGAGTACTTCCAGTTTGGTTTATAGAACAATTAAAATATACCACCAAGGATCCTGGTTCCTTACATTTCTTGGGCATGTGGACTTGTCCTATGGGACTGGTTCCTCTCATATAGCCTGCCATAGTTCTAGTATCACCTGCAGGTGACAGCATTCAGAAGCAGACACAGAAATATTCCTACAGTGGGACTTTCCCACAAGTTCCCATAGCTTTCTTTTCACCTTTGATTGACTAGAATTATTTTACATGTATCTGCCTAAAGAGATTATTTGATAGTGGAGGGCTCTACTAGGTTATAACTATCAAGATTCACCCCATTTTGTTGAGGAAGGACTCAGAAGCCTTCCCTGAAGGACAAAGCCACTTGTTAGAGGACCATAATAACCAAATCTGTTAGCAAAGAAAGGTAAGCAACCAATAATGTGTCACATTCATTTTTGTCACTCAAATGTTAAGTGTGAAGCCAAGCACAAGGTGGTCAACAAATGTTTATTAAACGAAGCACCAGTAGTTTATGCCATGACCTCTTAATTTCTCAACCCATTCCTTTCTATTCTGCTACCCCCGCTAGCTTAACCCCTTAGCATTCATACTTTGATTACTTCAGTAGCTTCCCAACTAGTATACTTGCTGCCAATTTCTACTTTGCTCTTTCCCTTTCATGTATCCAAGTCCCATGCATGTTTCATCAAGAGTACCTAATTACTCATTTTTTTTTTCTTTTGAGACTAAGTCTCGCTATATTTGCCCATGGAACTGCAGGCTCTCATTGCCCAGGGTACCACAGACTCAAGCAATCCCCAGCCTCAGCTTCCCACGTAGCTGGGATTACAGGCGCACACCACCCCGCCCAGCTATTTTTTTTTGGAACTAGGTCTCGCTGCGGGCCCCAAACCCGATCCCTAGCCCCAGCCGCTTCATAGGCTGAAGCTTACAGGCACGAGCCACCATGCCCGGCCCTGATTACTCAAATTTACTGAAATAAAAATAACACCTGTTTATTGAGTTCTTATGTGCTAGGCACTGTACTAGTGCTTTAGGTTAGAAAATACAATTCAAAGGGGCAAAAGTAGCCAAGGAAATGTATTGACTCACTGTGATTGAAAAGGCCAGGTAAAGATACTTAAGTCACAGCTAGATCCAAGACCTCTGCAATATCAACAGAGTGTCTCTAGCTTACATTCTTTTCTTTTAGCAAATCCCAGTCAAGGAAAATAGTTCTTTTCTGATAATTCCTTCAAAAATCCCAAAATTGAGTGTCACTGCTCTGGCTTGGATTAAGGACTGTCCCTAACAAACATGGTGCCTGGAAAAAAATGAGTTGAACCACCTGATGATGTACTTACCTCCAAGGTAGGAATGAAGGCAGTCACCTAGAGTTATAGAGTAATAGTGACTCAACAATGGAAGGCTGAAATGCTGTAATCATAGAAATGAACACTAGATAGGCAGAAATGTCAGATACCTATACAACAAACATTCATTCATGAAAAAATCAGGATCAGAATCACAGAACATTTTAGTAAATCTTGGAAAGATTAAACAAGGTACTACGTCATTTCATTGGGTTTAGAATAATCCAGAGATTATACCCTGAACTCTGAATTCCATTCTTAATTTACACTATCTGACTTACTTGGTTTTGATCATATACTATGAATTATTAATTGGTTATTCTCATCGTATCCCAACTTCTAAAATTGCTATCCAAACTGGTAACTGCAAAGTCACTTGGAACTTAAACTAAATTTGAATTAAAATTGAAATATAAATTCAGTTCCTCAGTTGCACTAGGCACACTCAATAGATGTGGTTAGTGGCTACCATACTGAATAGAGTAATTATAGGACATTTCCTATATTGCAAAAAGTTCTATTAGACAACACTGTTTTAGATAATTGGAATAAATTTAGTCTCTTAGACCTTTGATGTCTGCTAGACTCTTCCTGCCTCTCCAGGCTTATCTAGCATGTGCCCTCTCACTTCCTAGGTTAGTCACACTGAACTTCCCTAGTTCCTACAACATGGCATGTTCTGTTGTCTTCAGGATTCTGTATGATGGTTATCTTCTGCCAGAAACTGGAATTCTCCCATCTGTGTGAAGATTAGGTTTTCAAGAAACTGAGGAGCTTCCCTGGCACTTTGCCAGAAGGTTTTCCAGCTCCCTATATATATCTAGATGGCTATGTGTTTGAGTTAACCAATTAAATGAAGCATGATACTTGCCTTTCTATTCCTGGACTCTAAAACCTTTCTGAAAGATTCTCTCTGTTCTTGCTAATCAGAGAGTAGGAGTAGAAATTAGCATCATCAGAGTATGATACAAAAGCAAAAAGCTCAGGTGCCACCTATATGTGTTGGAATCTGCATTTTTAACAATCAGTGACCTGTAGACATTGAAATTTGCTTAGTGACTTAATGGAGAGACTCTAATGGAGATCCCTGGGTGTCAAGAAAAGAAAGAATCACTGGATGGGCAGATTTAGGCGTTTTTTGTTTTTGATTTAAGGTAATATTTTAATGTTTAAGGTAATATTTTAATTTTAATGTTACATAAAATATTTAATATTTTAATGTTAAATATTTTAATGTTTACAAAATGTAAAGGTCCCAAGATAACATTTTCTCACCACCTAAACACCAGATATCCAGTCACCATCTACCACCAACCAGTTGAGCTCTTTTGCCTATTCTCTACCTCTTCCTCCTACTTTGCTAACTATCATTTTGTTGTCATAGTCTAAATATTTGACTCCATGTTGTTTTTTCTGTTTGTTTTTCATCCATCTTGTTGCAAACAACAAGATTTCATCTTTTATGGCTGTATAATACTCCATTGTCTACATATATATATACCACATCTTCTTTATTTATTCCTCCATGTTGGGCACTTAGGTTGTTTCCATATTTTGGCTATAGTGAATAGTGCTACAGTGAACATAGGGGTATATGTGTCCTTTTGAGTTAATGTTTTTATATTCTTTGGGTAAATATCTAGAATGACACAGCTAAATCATGATATTTCTGTTTTAATTAAGAAACCTCCATACTGTTTTCCATAATGACCACACCAATTTACATTCCCACTAGTGGTGGATAAGTGTTCTTTTCCTCCACATATTGCCAACATTTATTATATCTTGATTTTTTTGATACTAGTCATTCTAAACCTAAAATCTCACTGAGGTTTTGATTTGCTTTTTCTGTAATAAAAGTGATAGCATTTTTTCCTGTGTCTTTCAACCACCTATATATCTTCATTCATGACATGTCTTTTTAGATCCACTAGTCATTTTTAACTGGGTTGTATGGGTTTTTTTGTTATTGTATGAGTTGTTTATACATTTTGGCTATCAACCCCTTGTCTGATATATGATTTGCAAAATTTTCACCCATTCTTTCTCCCATTTTTTTCTCTCATCCCTTTTTGTTTTAATGATGGTTTCACTGTGCAGGATCTCTTTAGTTTTATATAATTACATTTGTTTATATTCTTTTGTTTCTCTTGCTGTTGACCAATGCCATACCTATGTATTCTTCGTTGTATTTTATCATTTTATGTTTTATATTCAAACCCTTAATTCATTTTGACATTAATATATGTAAAATAGTGGTATAGTTTTAATCTTTTACATGTCCGGTTTTTCCACCACCATTTACTGAAGAAACTTTCCTTTCTCCATTGGATGTTCTTCGCTTTTTTGTTACTATTTACCTATATATGTGTGGTTTTATTTATGGGCATTCTGTTCCATTGAGCTGTGTGACTTCTGTACATGTATATGCACATAGACCCAGAAGTGGACTATGACACAGAATTTTGAGGATTGGTTTTTTCTCCACGTGTAATTTACTTTCTACCTGAAACATTTATTCTCCTGAGACCCTCCAAATTCTGGTTCATTTGTACTCACACTCCATATTTCACCTTAAATACTACTTGCTTCACATAACTGCTCTTTCCTGACTCCCTAATTCAGTCCTCCAGACTGTCATATTTTCCACTAATAACTCTTAATAACTACCAGTATTCTCTCTTCAAAGCACTAATAAAAATGGAAATTATAAGCCAATTAGTAATGGGCCAATTAGTAATTAGTTTTTTATTCATCAGTATGTAATTTTCAGGATAGGAAAAATAATTGTTGCTTTCATTTACTGGTACATCTTCAGCACCTACCAGACCTTTCTCAGTAAATATATTTATCCAGTGATTAAAAGAATAAGTAATATGGCTGAATTAGATACTTTGAAAGGCAATATATACTTTTCTTAACCATGATTTTGACAAGCAGGTAGAAATAATAACTAACATTTGTTAAACAGTTAATTACTATGTGCTCAAGCACTTGCTTTGTACTTTTAATAACCCCATTACATCATCAAAAGAACATTAAAAGCTAAGTTCTGTTATTGTTATTATCCCAGTTTACCAGTGAAGCAACTGACAGTGAGGTAAGGAAATATGTCAAAGGTCACACAGCTAATAGGTGTTAGCTAAATCTCTGAACCTGACAGGATAACTCTAAAGTTCATGTCCTTAACTACTTAAGTTATTGCCTAAAAGCCTTGCTAATATAGTGGCTGCCATTTTTTATTTGTCTTATCCATTTGGATCTATATGAGAAGCCAGAGTAGAGCTCCATCCTAACTCTACTCATAAAAAGTGTGGAGTGAAGCTTGTTTGTGAATATTGTTGAGTGAATATTCAAAGTTCCTTTCCCCCCTTTCTGTTTTGTATGCACCCATAAGTATTACAGAATAACTAAACTATCTCTTATTTGATCAAGAGGCAATTAATTATGTTTTGGATAGTCAATGTTTTTATACTTTTCACTCAAAGAAAACAAGAACAGATGATTTTATTTTTCCTTTTCATGTTTTTAATAATGTAAATGGCTTCGCAGTAAGTCAGTTAGCCATTCCTGGTGGTAAACAGGTGCAAACATTTACAGAACAAGAAGAAATGTACATAGTTTTAGAGAGCATGCTATGGGACTTTATAGTTCACAGTCTTGTTACTAAACCAACTTCAGTTAAAAAAGCACTTTGATTTCTTTTTCAAACAATAGTCAAGGACTGGCACTGAATCATGAACTTTCTTATGAATACCAGACTATATTTGACTATACTGGACCAGAATTAAGAATTCAGTTAGCAGTGTGTTTTTATCTATGCAAATTGGAGTAGAACCATTGTGGCAGGGAACCTTTGCCCTCACGACACAAATAACTCATTCATTTCACAGATGACATATGACACTACTGGGGTAGAAAGAAAATTAAATAAAGATGCTGCCTCTCATCTTTTGGAGGTTAGAAAACAGAAGTTTTACTATAGAAAATGAAATATTCACAGGATGAAATGACCATAGAATCTGCATTCTATCTCTAGATGTGTCACTTCAGCTGACTAATTATCTTTTAATTTTTTTTTTTTTTTTGAGACTAGGTCTCGCTATTTTTGCCCATGGAACCGCAGGCTCCTGTTGCCCAGGGTACCACAGATTCAAGCAATCCCCAGCCTCAGCTTCCCAGGTAGCTGGAATTACAGGCATGTGCCACCACACCCAGCTATTTTTTGGGACTAGCTCTCGCTGTGTTGCCCAGAGCGGGACTTGAATCATGATCCCTAGCCCCAGCCACTTCATAGGCTGAAGCTTACAGGCATGAGCCATCATGCCCGGCCCTATCTTTTAATTTCTTAATGGGAAGCTGATCTTGAGCAAATAAGTAAAATAGCCAACATTTTTTGTACACTTATATCTGGTGCCAGTCAGATATGTACAACAATGATGGTAATTTTTCTATTTATGAGTGAGTTATAAGTGGGAAGGGCTATGGCAACCTATAGAGTATTTGACTTTTCTAAGGATAAACGGAAACTTCAGGAGTAGTCTGTGTGCTCCAGCATAAGTGAGGAAGCAAAAAGAATCTGAAAATCGCATGCTACTGAGAGTTAGGGTTCCTGTGTTGGTTAACAACTGCAGGAACTCTGTTGAATAAACCTGAAGTAACACATAATGACAAGTAACAGAACAGAAGAGAACTGATAGATTTCCATAGGAGGAAGGTCAAAATATGTATGGTCGGTTCAATGGGATACTTCTCTGTCTCAGTCAATGACCACTGTGAACAATTGCTTTGTCCTAGATGACAAAGAAGATAAACTTTTGAGAATACACACTAGTATCAAGCAGGTGAGTTAAGTTGTGATGGAGCTTCTTACAGTGGGCACATATATACCAAATGAATTCTGATCTTCCTCTTCGGTGTCACTAGACCTGTTCATAGGACTGATATCTCTTACAGGATTGCTCATTGCAATAAAACCACTCTTTCTGTGTCAAATAAAATCCATAAAATCTTGAAGTCAAGCAACTCTGCTTTAAGGCTCTAAGTGTAAAGTGGAGCTTAACTTTTCATCAGCAATACCATTCCATTTGAAAAACAGGGTTGATACCACTTCCTCAAGTCTTTCTGGTCCCTCCATTGGAACTGTGTATGCATCAGTATCTCTCACTGACTAGATTGTAAGCTTTTTACAATCAACCCAGTATCATCTGTTTCAAGTTACTAGTCTACTGCATCTTCCATAATGGGCTTGCAAATATTTATTGACTGAAAGAGAATTCCATGCAAGAGGCTTGCTGCCAATAAAAACTGAAATAGAAAGAAACATAGCTGGTTGGTTTAAGAGAACTCAGGTGAGGAAGTAGACCAAACAATTACTGGAAAAGTTGGAATCAAATTTAAGCAAGAACCCATATGCCAAAAATAACTTGGTGTAAGATGGGTATGATATTGTGTGGGATGAGCTGCAAGAAGGCAGAAATAATGGGAAAGTTGTATGACTCTGGTGATTAGTGATATTTCATTTGATTTCTCAGAATCAGACAGATTTTTGTTTGCAGGGAGATTATTAGGTAATGAACTACATTCGTAAAAGTATTGGTGAGATGCAGTTCTAACAGAGGCCTAGAATAATCCCAGGGGGCTGCAGATGGCAGGCCCTTCAAAAGAATGAGGCAAGACACCCAAATGTTTGTGTCCTCAGCTGAGTACATCTGTCAGAGGACAGATGTACTTTGAGCCTTCTATAACCAACACTAGCAGCAGCAGGATAGTGGTGGAGGAATGAGTGCACTGGTTCTGAAGCAAGGCTCTAGGTGGGGTACCACACTATCTGCTACAGTGAAACTAAAAGGACTTAAGATAATACAAAGAAATAAAAAAATGTTGCCATTGTTTACATATAGAATAAAAGGAGATCCTGGTTTCTCCCTATTTAAGGGAAGAAAGAAGAGCATGTTGATTTGGAAAGGGGTACTTTCCAATTGAACTTGAATCAAAAAGATCTTAAATAATCAGAAATTTCCATTGTTTCATTGTTCCTCCCTTTCCCTCACTCTTACTAATCTCCTAAATTCTTTTGTTCCTTTGTTTTTTCAGCCACTGTCTAACATTCACTGTCCTACCTAAATCCAAGTCCCCACTTTCTTAGGACTGGTACCCTAGAGATTGAGTGACCACTGGGAAAAAAAAACATACAAACGGGCAAATTCAGAGCTACCAATTCCAATGGCCCTCAGCACTTATCTGATACACCGTGTTTTCCTAGTTATCCTAGTATTATTTCCTAGTTTTCCTAGTATTATTTCAAACCCTTCTTCCAACCTTAAGGTATCAATTTCTGTACCTCCACCTTCACTCTCTGCAAATAATAACTCCATCATAGAGAAAAATTAAGCCCTTAATGAAAATTTCCTTGACATTTTGTCCCAAAACATACAAACTTATCTATGTCTAAAGTTATCTTTTCTCTCTTGTTAAAATTGAAATGGTCTTTCTTTTGTCTGTCTGTGCTCTGGATGCCATCCCAGCTGGTTTAGACTAGTGTTGATTATAAGAAGCAATATTTAATAGCCTAACAAATAGGAGCAGTTATCTCACAGGACAAGAAGTACAGAGGTTGAGTTGTCCCAGGGTTGGTATAGGACAAGAAGTATAGAGGCTGAGTTGTCCCAGGGTTGGTGTAGAAGCTCTGTGATGTCATTGTAGACACAAGTGTTTTCCACATTCCATTCTACCATTCTCAGAGTATTGGCAATGTCATTCCTCATGGCATTAAGACAGCTGCAGCTTGTACCAGACAGTATAAACATACAGGCAATCCCAGAAAGGAAGTGTTATACTTTCTTCCATGTGTCTTTTGGGAAAACTCCTAGAAGTTCCTACCCCTTCCCATGGCCACAAATTCTTCTGCACTCAAGAAAAAGTCAAAAAGTCAAGTATCTAGCAGTTTCCCCTCAGTTGGAAAAGTGCCACCAAATAGTAATTAGGGAAGAGAGTGGAATATGTAGAATAACTGTTAGGTGAACTAGCAGCAGAATTTGCTGAATATCTTGTATTTGCTCCCATTTCATAGGGACCTCTCTTTTTCCTCTGTAGTCAGTCTCTCCCAGATTAGCTCCTTTTCATGAGAATTGTGAACAAATCTTTTTTTAAGACTTGCTACGAACCCAAATCCTGTCCAGCTAATGTTTTCTCCCCACCTTTCTTCATAATTATCAAATTCCCGTATCTTTCTTTAGTCCTAGACTCACCACCTTCCTGCTTCCCGCTAAACTGTTCTTGATTAGTGGTAATCACCTGTTGCTAAAAACAGTGGACATTTAAAGCTCTTTTTTACTTAGCAGCAGCATTCAACACATTGGCTGTTTTAGCACCTCATTCTACCATTTTCCTCCCCACACACTCCCTGACATGTCCCTTCCCCCTGTTTTCCTGAATCTCCTCTTTTAGTTTTCTATACAACCCTGTAAAGGTTGACATTCTTAAGACCTCAGTCATATATAGCCACATATCACTTTGCACACTTTGTAAGTGATAGCATCCTCCACAGCCTGTTTTCCCCTTATAGAGAAATCAAATTCTTACCTCTAGTTAAGAGCTGTTTTCTCAGCTCCAAGCCTAATGTCTGCCTATCTGACAACTCTTTATGCACTCCAAACATGTCTAATACTGCACTCTCATCTGTATGCATTCCTCCCCACCAAACTAATCTTCTTTCAGTGTTCCCTGTGTCAATACCCAATCTCAATCTTCCCTCCCTACAAATTCTCAAGACAGAAATTCAAATTTTTTAGAAACATTAAAAACAGTAGGTTTATAGGAAAGGGAGAAGAATTCTGCATAACCACAGGCAGGTAGGAGAGCTGCTCTTACTGTTTTGCAAAAGGAAGCTATTTGTAAAAAGAAACACTTGCATAGTCACCAGTGGTCAGGAGAACTGCCTGAAATCCAAGATTTCTTCTAGACTTATCTTTCCTCAGATTCCATATTTAATACATCAACAAAAACTGTTGGGTCTGTTTCCAAAATACTGAAATATTCACTTTCCCATCTCCCTTACAAATTGGTAATAGCCTCTTAAGCATTCTCTTCACATTCTCTTATTCTGCTTCTAACCACTTAACTTAAATTGCAGCATAGTTACATGTTATATATATATATATATATGTATGTATGTATGTATGTATACATAAAATTACCTACAATCTTTAATATGACTTCCAAAGCCCTGTAAGATCTGATCCTGGCTTCTTTCCATCCTCTGCTTGCACACTTCTGTGATATAACTATCATCATCGCTGGTTGTAAGCATCAGGTGTTAGACTCACCAATCTGCACAGGTTCTAGCTGTTGCAGAGACACACGAGGCAGGTCAGGTCTGAGTCAGGGCTGGGAGACAGGTGAGCCCCCCAGGAATCTTCACTCTTTCTTTGGTCTCTCAGTCTCTCTCTCTCCCATTCTCCCTCCCTCTTCCTTTCTCTCCCTCTCTCTCCCCCTCTCTTCTCTTGTGCTTGTGCTCTCCTTTATCCCCTTTCCTAAGCTCAGGTGTGCTTGCAAATACCTGCTGGACCATGCAATCATGTAAAGATGCATAAAGATGTATAACCCAGGTGCCGGTTATACAGACTAATGAAGGAAAAACCTTAATTAAGTCATTTACCTGACACTTTCCTTTCAATATTGTAGCCATACTGACATCTGCCCATTTTTTCAATCCTTCCAGTGTATTCACTTGCTTTAAAGTCTTCCCATTGTTGTTTCTTTTGCCTGGAATAGTTGTCTGCTTCACATAGGATTCTCTTAACATGTTTCCTTAGGAAGTCCTTTTCTAACCCATGTTTGATCACATTTTCACACTGAAGAACTCAAAATCACTCCTTTTGTGACACAATCCCTTATTCAGTGCCTAACTTCCTATTTAGATTGTGTAGTACAAAGGCAGGGTCCTTGTTAGATCAATGCCAGGTACAGTGCCTAGCTCACAGTAGATGAACAATAAACATTTGATAATGAAGATTGTGGATACCTCCTTTTTTTTTTTAATTAAGATTTTTGTTTTAACTCAGAAATGAAGCTTGAGAGTGAGTATAGGTAGATTAGGGGAGAATTGCTTTTTTAACAGTTTATTTATTTATTTACTTTTGAAACTAGGTCTCGCTATTTTTGCCTATGGAACCACAGGCTCACGTTGCCCAGGGTACCACAGACTCAAGCAATCCCCAGCCTCAACTTCCCAGGTAGCTGGGATTACAGGCACATGCCACCACACCCAGCTATATTTTTTTTGGAACTAGGTCTCGCTATGTGCCCCCGGTGGGACTTGAACCGGGATCCCTGGTCCCGGCAGCGACTTCCTAGGATGTCACTTAAAGGCATGCGCCACCATACCTGGCCAACTTTTTAAAACAGTTTTTAATGAAAAGTTATCTTTAAAATTACTTTGTTCATGCATCTTCTCAAAGTTTATTTTATTTTATTTTTTTTTTTGAGTCTAGGTCTCGCTATTTTTGCCCGTGGAACCGCAGGATCATGTTGTCCGGAGTACCACGGACTCAAGCAATCCCCAGCCTCAGCTTCCCAGGTAGCTGGGATTACAGGCGTGCGCCACCATGCCCAGCTATTTTTTGGGACTAGGTCTCGCTGTGTTGCCCCGAGCGGGACTTAAACCGCCCCACCCACTTCATAGGCTGAAACTTACAGGCACACAAATGTTTCTTCTTTATATTTGCCCTTTTCCTTTCTAACTTGGAGCGATTTGGCTGGTCTTTGTCCACTTTTAGCCTAGTGGTAATCACTTTGTCCATATGGCCAAAGCCCATATGGACAGTTGTGTCCTTCACCTTTTCCTAGTGCACTGGTTCAGTGTAGAAGACATATTTCTCCCTGTAAACCTGGACTGTGTCAAATTGTTGAGCTTTGTAGTACCCTAATACAACATGAACATTATCCTTTGGATGAATATGGATTTAACACTACACTTCTATTTCAGCTCTGCAAGAGGAAGAAATAATCTTCTGGCAAATACTAGAAGGTGCATTGAAATGTCTTTTACAGTTCTTGCTCCTGCCAGAAGTCACAAAGTGACTGAACTTCATTTTGGTAAAAATGATTTTTAATTCTGACGTTAGGACTAATGAAAGGCATAGCTCTACTGAAAGAATTTATAGATTGGTTGAATTTTTAAGAATCTGTTGAAGATTGGCTCTAATTCTTCCTGAGGAAAATATTCCATATATGTGGCAACTGTCTGCAATTAGCTTTATACTTCAGTTTGTGATAACAGTATTCAAGAAAGGATTGGGGAAAAAAGTAAATAAAATGGGAATACAATCTGTTAGGTACTTTTAGGTTAAATATTTTTAGAATGGGATATTTTCAAAAGTAAACCTTTAATACTGCAGATTGTCAAAAGGTTGTACTAGAGGAGGAATTATTGTTTTGAGGGGAGGAAAAAGTTAATTGCTGTTGAATACACAACTTTAATATCTTATGCAACTTTAAATAAACCCTATAAGACTTTAGCTAATAGTCATTAGAGACCATGTAATTTTCTGAAAGTATTAACAATGGATCAGTTTTCATTTTCATGGCAGTCAACCACAAAATGCCATAATTGGTTATAAATTCTTACATAAAGCTGTAAACAAAGTCTTATCTCTTTCCCTCTTCTGTATTACTATGGAAAGTAGTTGGAAAGAAAACAATTATTTAGTCTCTGGTTTCAGTTACTTTAGAAAGCAGACATAGCAGCTGCAAAGCTTGTGTTGTGAAGTCTTGGGATGATCTCTAGGTCATGACTAGAAAATTACTCATGGCCTGCACCCTATCAGTACATCCCCTCTGGTACAAGGTAGTAAACAAGGTGAATGGTGTGGGTTTTACCTTGTGTCTTCTTAGTTCACTTGGTTAGTTCAATAGCCATAAAAGCATTATCGTAAATCCCTTTAAGCCCATTTAGTCCCATCCTGAAACACCCAACACTATTACACAATAGCCACTAATCACAATAGAGAATTACAAGGTCCCCTTTAGGCAACGTTCCACTCGTTCCGCCAAGGCATGGACCATTTCCTCATTTACCATCTCCGTGAGGCCCAAAGTAACGCACGTGCTCCCTTCCCCTTTATAGATTATGAGGTGGCTTTCACTGCCTTCGCCTTTAGCCATAGCTCAAGAAACCGCAGGCTCATTTTGCGCACCACAAAGGTACAAGCCTAAAACGACTACAATTCCCGTCATGCTTCGTACAGGCGCCCCAGACGCGGCGTTTAGTCATCCTTCCCACTGGCTCCTTCCACTTCCGGGGCTGCGGGGCCTGCGGTCCTGCGGCGCGCTCACAGACGACTAGCCGACGAGACCCGGCCCAGGGGCTCGGGGCCGACGGCGACGTGTGGCGTCACGTGACGCAGGCCGCGACTCGCCGCCGAGCTTGCGCGCGTCCCGGGGGGCCGCTGACTGGCGTTCGTGTTTGTGTGGAGCCGGAGGCGGGGGCCGGACCAGCTGGGCTGAGGAGGCCTCGGGCCCGTGGAAGGGGGAGGGCGGGGCCAGCTCCGGGACCGCGGCGACGACACATCAAACGAGCTCCTGGGCCGGAGAAGAGAGATGCGGTGGTTCCAGGGTGCCATTCCGGCGGCCATCGCCTCGGCCAAGAGGAGCGGCGCGGTCTTCGTGGTGTTCGTGGCAGGTGAAAGGGGCAGGGCCAGGAGACGCGGCCGGGACATCACCTGCGGCCTATCTTCAACCCCGGGGCCGCAGCCTTTCCTCCGTGCACCGAGATGCCGAGGATACCCGCCTCTGGCTTCTCAGCGCCACCCTGTCCGTTTGGGGCACACCGGGCCTGGCCCCTTCTGCCCGCTTGTCCTGGTTCCGGCACTGGACAGACCTCACCCCCAATGCGCGCTGAGCCCCGGCGACACCTGCGCCGGGAGAGGGGACGCGGCGAGCAGGCCCTTGCCACCTGACCCCGCCCCGCCGGTTGTCGCGGAGCCGCGCACACGCGCTTCTTGAGCAAGGGGCGCAGACATACCTCCCCCCCCCACCCCCGCCCCAGTACACACCCTGTGCATCCTTCTGGACGCCCCAGTAGAACTCTCTGGCCCGGAGAACCTACCTCAGGCTGCCTTAACGCCCGTGTAGTTCTCGGTGTTCAGGTGGAGACCGGGGCAGGCCATTAGGCAGGCAGTTGGGTTCGTGATTAGTTGTGGACTGTAGGAAAGCTGTGTCATCGGTAAGCAACAAAGAGAAACCACCTGATGTTCACGGTCGCTGGCCTCCTTTCTTGCGTTAATGAAACGCAAACTTTTGCGCTTTCTATAGGTTTGATTTTTTTTTTTTTTAACGGTAGCGTAGGAGGCCGAGTCTAATGTGGAATAATTGCTTTGTTGCATGTTGATATCCCATCCCCCCCTATTTTCATTAAAAGTGGTAGATCAGTCCCTCCTTGGTTCTTTGCCTTTTTAGTCAAATGTGCGGTTTTGATAACGTGTACTAAATCCTTTAACTTGTGGTATTCCGGGTTATTTTGCTCCACACTCCCCTGTTTTATTTCTGAAATGTTCTAGTAGGAAACCTGTGCGTTTATGATTTTGCCGACTCTCAACACTTAAACTTGAATTCATTGTGTCTGACTACAGTTAATTGGAGATGTATTTAAAAAAAATTTTTTTGAGACTAGGTCTCGCTCTTTTTGCCCATGGAACCTCAGGCTCACGTTGCCTGGGGTACCACAGACTCAAGCAGTCCTCAGCCTCAGTTTCCCACGTAGCTGGGATTACAGGCACATGCCACCACGCCCAGCTATATTTTTTTGGAACTAGGTCTGGCTACGGGCCCCAGGCGGTGCTCGAACCGCGATCCCTAGCCCCGGCCGCTTCATAGGCTGAAGCTTACAGGCACACGCCACCGTGCCTGGCTTAAATATTTGTTTTTAATGACGGTTTACTCAGTATTAACTCATCACTCTTGGGAGACTAGATAGGACTTTATAAATTTGCTGAATTTAGCATTAAATTTGAACTTTATTTGTTTTAAGTTTATCCTAATGCTGTTAATAGCAGAGCTTGAGTTTAGATTATCTTATGCGACTTTAGAGTTATATATCCCATGAAGAGCTGTCAAAAAGATTAGTTAAAAAGAAAGATTGGTACAGTGAAAATTAAGTGTACAGGAGTAGCTTATGACGTTTTTCACATACTATCTCTTTTGTTTTTTAAAAATTGAACAATTGTAGTCTTTCATATAATTATTTAAATTGGTGTCATAATCAAGAAATTTTGAATTATTGTAGTTATGTATTTAAACAATCTATGGTAAATCTAGAAGGGACTCATTTTATTCTGTTGTTGAAAGAAGAAATACTAAATTTAATTAACAAATATTTGGAAACAGCATTTTTAATTGACTGTTTCCGGGAAGACCTGTTACCTTTCAAAGAGCCCTTTCAAAAATACTGTTGGTTTTTCTAGAGTTTGGGAAGTTCATCTCTAAGACTAACTAGGATTATTGTCATTCTGCGGATATGTTGACAGTGGGCTTATGAAACACTTACAGGTTCCCTAGATCTTTGTTCATAACTTGAAAGAGTAATCATGACTTTCTTAGATTAGAGACATCAATAATAAGCCAATTCAGTGAAAAAATTAAAATTATACCTTTGAAGGGGTGATATTTTTTGAGACTAGGTCTTGCTATGTTGCCTGGTAACCACAAACTCATGTTGCCCAGGGTACCACGGATTCAAGCGTTCCCCAGCCTCAGCCTCCCAAGTAGCTAGTATTACAGGCATGTGCCACCACGCCCAGCTATTTTTTGAGACTAGGTCTCACTGTGTTGTCCAGGGCGGACTCGGATTCAAGCAATTCCCAGTCTCGGCCTCCCTTCTTAAACTGGAATTAAAAGCTCGCACCACTGTGCCTGGCCCTATGCTTTGAAGGGATGATCTTGAAGAAACGCTTTGGTTCATATAACCACTCAAGTTGGAAGCGTTTAGGCAAGTTGTTTATGCTTAGTGAAATTTTCATGAAGGAATTGAAAAAAAATGTAGGATGGGTATTCAGAGATTGGAGAGATTACTGCTAGGCCAACCAACAAATTAACAAAATTTTCAAAGTATTGTAACAATGTAACCTGAACAAAACTGACAAAATATTTATTCTGGGGAAGTTAGATTAATCTAACAAGGATCCTAAAGCAAAGATTTTAGGAGTTCTCTGACTATTGTTGCTAGTTGGCTAAAATTTCTTAATGACATACCATCTGCTTTTTGGTTAAATTAAACCACAAATAGCCTTTAGTTTTTGTATTTTTCTAGGTTGGAATTGCTTGCTGTGCTGTAATATGCAATTTTGCTTCTCAGTTTGTACTATTCTCCATAAGTGCATTTACTTTGGATGCTACTTATACCACCGAAGATAGTGTTTTCCCCTAAAATCTTAGGCTCACCTAATTCCATAGCATGGTTCATAATTTGATTAAATACAGGAAGATAAAGACACAGAAACTGACAATTAATAAAACCTTAGTAATCTTAAGAAAGCTTTCATTGTATTGAGTAATTCCACTCAGCATTATTACTTTGTTGGTCAAGTTGCTGACTCTGAGATTGAATGGTGAATGTATACTGCCAGTGGGTATGTAACTTTGGTTAACCACATTGTTCAACTTCTGTGAGGGAGTGAAAAACAACCTTAGAAACAGCAGGTCTTTACATTCAGCTATTGATTTGACGCCCCACTTAGATGCTGTACAGTATTCTCAAGCCTAAAACTGTTTACTGTCTAACCTGTTGTTCTCCCACGGTGTTCTTTATCTAAAGAAATGGCATCACCTGTGTACAGTTGGATAAACCCGAAGTGTGGGAGTCATCTTTGACTTAAATCTTCAGTCTCATACCATGTTCCTTACTTATGACACTCCCAGTCATGGGGGCCTTTCCCTCTACAGAAATTTCATAGACTTATTGAACTCTTCTGGGTCTTGGTATGACTCAGTTCTATCATCCTTAGCCTTAATTGTCCTCAGAGAACTTCTCTAACCAATCTAAAGACATCTTGTTTTCTCTAATAGTATTGTTCTTTTACTTCCATCAGCATTTATTATTGTAGTTTAGTTTTTGCAAAACAAATAAGATTTCTTTACCTTAGCTTTACCCTCTACTGTAGGTAAAACATTTCTTTTATACTTAGTCTATAACCCATTGCCTAACACAAAATAAATGTAGAATAATGTATTGACTGTATGAAAGAAAGCATAAATGAAAAGAATCTCTTACATCTTAACAGCCCTATCTAAGAAATGTTTACATTAAGAATGTTTCCATATAGCTATAATCTAGATTGATAATAGAGTCACTTACTTGGAATTTTATATCTTTCCTCAACATGTCCTCTGAAGACATGCCCAGAACGATCTGACTACAGATGATAGTTTTCCCTTCTACTTTTTCAGCATCTGTGAATCGCAAAAGGGACATTCTATTTGGTCTTAGTTTTTGTTTACTTTTCCATGATCATATTTCTCAAGTATTTCCTGGTATTCCTCACAAAGTATATAGTCAAGTGTGAAGCATTTGTCAAGGACTATAGGCATGCTAAGATACTTGACAACACCAGAAAGCTACTTATTCATTCCATAAAATACTTGTCATGGACCTGCTATATGCATGTATCATGGACATGCTGTATGTATATATGTATGCATGTACTTTCATCAACTAGATTCTATATTTGAATCACTTCAGTAAATAAAATGGAAATTCTTGCTCTCATGGAGCCTTCGTTCCATTGGTGGGAGATGAACAAAAAACGGTAAATACATAAAATATGATACTGCAGAGGGGTGATAAGTTCTACAGGATAAGAGTGGGAAGTAGGGAACCCTGGAAATGTTTGAAGGATATACTTTTAGAGTATTGATAAGGAAGAGTTTTTTGCTTTGCTTATTAATTTGCTTTCTTTAATATTCCACATATGATTGAAACTATGTGGTACTCATCGTTCTTTGATTTATGTCATTTAACATAATCTCCTTGGGCTCCTTCAGTGTTGTTGCAAGTGGTAGGATATTCTGCAGGCTCATGGGACCCAGGGTACCACAGACTCGAGCAATTCCCAGCCACAGCTTCCCATGTAGCTGGGATTACAGGCACACACCACCACACCCAGGTATATTTTTTGGGACTAGGTCTTGCTGTGTTGCCCCGAGCGGGACTCGAACCGCAATCCCTAGCCCCCGCCGCTTCATAGGCTGAAGCTTGCAGGCACAAGCCATCGTGCCCGGCTTTAGGGTTGTATTTTATTTGACATTATGGATTTCTCAGGGGAAAGAATTTGCAATCAACAGACACTTTCCTTATAAGAATCCTTGACATGTCTTACAGGTGATGATGAGCAGTCTACACAGATGGCTGCAAGTTGGGAAGATGAGAAAGTGATAGAAGCATCTTCTAACAGTTTTGTTGCTATTAAAATTGATACCAAAAGGTTTGTTTATATTTCAATATTATAAGAAATACTGTAACAAGATCTTTTATAGTGTTATTCTTAAACTGTAAGAATGCTGACTTTTGTCTAATACATATTGGCAACTGAAATGACACTTTGCAGATTCATCATTATATGTTGTTGAAAACTTAGGTTCTCCTAGTCTACCAGCTATATGAATGAGCCAGATATGTAAAGAACTATGATCCTCAACTTCTAAAATTTGGAAGTAACTGTAAATCATACATTGAACATCTCTGAAAAGTTGTATTACGAGGAATGTTTTCTCTTCATGATAGCGACAGCCAACAGTGAACGATGTTTGGAAATATTAATGCACTAGCATTTGCAGAATTTGTATTCCTGTCCCTGTGATATTTGTAATATAGTAAATAATGTTTGAAGATTTTTAAGATGAAAATATTTTTTTAAATTCTGGTAACATAATCTGGTATGTGAATCCCATACCTCTAAGTCATAAAGGCATTGTAACATTGTTGCCTCAGTAAAATAACAAAATAAAAGTGTATAATCCAGAAAACCAAAAATTTTTAATATTACTTGTAAATTTGTAAGCATTTTATGTAAAAATTTCAATATTAATGAAAACATTGTAAAGCAAATCTAGTACAATCTGATTTACAACAATAGCTACAAAGGTGTATATTGTTTGAATTATATTTTTTTAAATGAAATCTGACACATTAATGCATGTAGTGTTATATTGTTCATTATCTTTCAGGAACAATTAAGTCAGTAAAATTGCAGGAGGAATTTAGGGGTTTATTAGAACTGTAGAAGAAATGAGGAATTCAAAATTCAGCAGATTTCTGTTATCAAATGCAGTGTATGGTGATGGTTGATGTTTGCTTCATTATGTCATCTCTGGTATAATCTAGGTGTCTTCTAAATTTTGAAAAATAAATTTTATTATGCAATAACTTACCCATTGTTCTAACATTTTAGTGTATATTTATTTATGAAGAGAGAGATATTACAGATGAATTCCTTGGATATATATCAAAAGTATGTTGCAGTGATTATTTCTGAGAACATAGACTTTCTTGATATTTTCAGATACTTTTATTATAATTATGCTTTATATTTAGAAAAAAAACAAAATTCCATTTCTTAGGAGTATTGACTAGATTTTTGGAATTCTCTACATTGATCAATGTTCTTTATATTGTAGTATAAAGCCTCTTCCATTCCTGTCCCTAACAGATCAAACTATTTTCCTCTCCCCCACTTTTTTTAAACAAAAATGGTGACATTTTGGCATACATTTATGTATTTTATTTTATGATTTCATAATTAATTGTTTTTTTTGTAGCATATATGTAAGTTTCAGACCATATGTTTTTACAGAATGTATTATCACTCTCACAGTAAATCATAGCCATTACTATCTTCTCATTACATATTAAGATACGGTATTCAGTTATATTTGCTTCAGAGAAAGCAGCATGGCAGATAATAATTAGATTTTTAGCCATCAAATCCAGCTACAGTTTCTGAGTTGTAAAAGCAAATGACTCATTAATATGAAAATTAAAAAAATCAAAAAGAATGATAATCACGTTTTTCTCCTTCCATTTGATAGCTATGAAAGCAGTTATAGTTTCAGAAAAATAGTTCTATTTGGCACAGATATTTTTATTATAATTGTAGTTGGTACAGTAAGTTTTATAAAAACAACTCAGTATCTAGGAAAACAGTTACCAGTTTACTAGTGATTTTCTGATTTTTGTTTTACAGTGAAGCCTGCCTGCAGTTTTCACAAATCTGTATCCTTTCAATAAGGAAATTAAATATATATTTTACTTGAGATTAATTCTTTTAATTCATGATATTTAGAAATTTTTATTAAAGAATTCATTCTTAATGAAACTAGATTACTTAATGTTCTTTGATATAGTACATTATAGCAAATAGGATTTTAGGGAATTTTTAAATGTGAATATCTTGGGGAAAAGTATAAATAGCAGTTTGGTGATTTAGTAGTTGAAATTTCATAAACATGTTACTTGATTATACATATCTTAAAAGCCACAGAGATGATTTCTTTTTCTCAGTTATTATATGTATTTCATATAAGTATTTGTTTTCCATGAGTTGTTTGACTTAATTAAACTATATAGATCCTGTAGTCTGTGTCCCATCCAGTTTCTTTATTGGAGACAGTGGAGTTCCTTTGGAAGTAATAGCAGGAAGTGTTTCTGCTGATGAACTTGTTACCAGAATTCACAAAGTCCAGCAGGTGAGAAGGAACAAAAATTGTTCTCTCTATATAAACTTGGAAAAATGATATACCAGGAACTTGATATCTTTGGAACCACTCTATATTCAGTATCCTGCCATTCCATTAAACTTAAGAAGTAGTAAATGCTGTCTTCCTGGACTGGTTTTGAATATAGCTTTGCAGAGTACCTAATACTTGAATGACTGCTTATTACTCTTCTCTTTCCCTCACTCACTTAGCCATTTAGTGCACATCACTGTTGGTTGAAAAGTGTGTTTCTATCATATAGACGCCCCTAACACTATATTCTTTGACATATTTTTAGAACCTTACTCAGTTTCTCATTTGCACCCACTTTGGACAAATGACTTAATAGAGCTTATAATGTTTTTTGAATTCTAATTTGAGGGAAAATCAGTGTCCTTTAAAGATCTTTTTATGATCTAGTTATCTTGCAGTTGAATGTCATAATGTGACTATATTAGAGTCATCTAAGAAACTTTTTTTACCCTCCTTTTTTTTTTTTTTTTGAGACTAGGTCTTGCTATATTTGCCTGTGGAACCACAGGCTCACTTTGCCAGGGGTACCACAGATTCCAGCAATCCCCAGCCTCAGCTTCCCAGGTAGCTGGGATTACAAGCGCACGCCACCACGCCCAGCTATATTTTTTTGGAACTAGGTCTCGCTACATGCCCCCGGCAGAACTCAAACCATGATCCCTGGTCCCAGCTGCGGCTTCCTAGGATGCCTCTTACAGGCATGTGCCACCATGCCTGGCCTAACCCTCCTTTACAATATAAATTTAGTCATATTTTCATCTTACTGGTCATAGTAAATTTATGTTTTTGTAAGTTAAATTTCAATGTTTTTTCCCTAGATGCACTCATTAAAAGATGGAACATCAGTGGAAAATGGCAGTCCATCAGAAAGTTCGGTCTCTACCCCGTCCGCCTCATTTGAACCTAATAGCACTTCTGGAAACGTAGAGCTTTGTGAAGCACCACCCACTTCTGATTCAAAGTCAGAATCTGCAACAGGTAATTTTCAGTGTTCTCTTTTGGGTACAGTAGAAATATTTCTTCACTTTTTAAAGGCCATGGATTAGTATATCTAAAAATAAAAATACTATATTCCCTTTCCTGAAGCTTCATTTAACTTAAATTTAAGGGTTGTCTTAAATACATGTATATTAAATACAAGTGTATATTATTTAGTTGTAGCAGAGGATAAAGTCAGTGAATATGCTCTTCAAACTTAGACAACAGTTCAGAACAGTTAATAATTTCTGCCCCTATTCTTTGATTCAGGGACTGTCATTATGGCACTGGCTAGTTTTTAAAATTTTTCCAGCCTGGAAGATTTTGGGAGGTCCAAATGAACTAATATATTTAGAGTTGTTTTTATAATCTAAAATGCTGTACACATCTTTTTTTTAAGACTAGGTCTTGCTATTTTTGTCCAGGGAACTACAGGCTCACATTGTCCGTGGTACCCCAGACTCAAGCGATCCCCAGCTTCAGCCTCTCAGGTAGCTGGGATTACAGGTGCACACCACCATGCCCAGCTATTTTTTGAGACTAGGTCTCACTATGTTGCCCCGGGCAGGTCTTGAACCTGAGCACTCAAGCGATTCCCAGTCTTGGCCTCACTTCATAGACTGTGAATTAAAGGCACGAACTGCTATGTCCGGCCACTGCTATACACATTTAAGAGACTAGTCTTTGCATTTTCAGATTTGAATTAGCAGATAACTATAAAGTACAATAACAATTTGTAAAAATAAGAGGTATGACTGCAAAGGGGTTGATAGAAACAGCCAGAGAAGTTATATTAGTGATTGTGCATCAAGTTGTTTGATGTTAATCAAGCCTTTGTGTGCTTTATTTATTTTTTTGGTGTTGATTGCACATATATATATTTTTACATCATTGTATACCCTGGGATTCTCCCACCACTTTGTCACCCATGAACCATCATCTTAATCTCTTGTGCACGTTCCTCTTCCATTTTACCTCATCCCCCTCTCTTGCTTTATGCTTCACTTCTTTTGAGTGTTATTTCTGAATTTTACTTGTCTTTTTATTTATTTTCCTGCATCCTACATATAGGTGAGATCATCCAGTATTTCTCTTTTACTTTCTGGCTTATTTCTGCTAACATGATTCCTTCTAGGTCTATCCATGTTATCACACATACCTCAAATTTTTTATTTTTAATTGCTGGGTAATATTCCATTTTATATATATACAGCTTCTATGCTTTACAATAGCAGGAAGCTTATTATCTTGCTATTCTGTTGTTAAAGCTTTAGTTTTAAGAAGTTCTTCCTTATATTGAGCTGAAGTTTGATGCTCTATATTTTCCCATTGATCTTAGTGCTGTTAAGTGGAATTGTACATGTTTTGAGTATTTGAAGAACAGTTACCAGGTTCCTTCTTTATGAGGTTTTACATGCTCAGATGATTCAAATCCTGAATGCATATGGAATTCGGGGCCTCTTACGATGTAATACATTTGGATGTATATTTTTGAATGTACTTTCAAAATATGTTTCCCTCTTGCATCATTTTTTTTCTACCTGAAAAGTTTCCTTTAACATTTCTCATGCAGACCTATAGGAAGATACTGGTCTTAGTTTTCTTTTATCTAAAACTTTTTATTTTATCTTTATTCTGGAAGAATATTTTGCTGGACATAAATTGGATTTTTTAGGATTTTTAGTTCTTAATACTCTGAAAATACTGTTCCACTATTTTCCGGTTTCCATAGTTTCCTGATGAGACGTCTCTGATGAATTTTTTTCTTAGTGCATGGACTATAGTTTTTCTTGCTGCTTTTAGGATTTTCTCTTTTTTGAGCAATTTAACTGATATTCATTGAATCATTAGCTTATTAATGGTTTTTTAGGCTTCCTAATCAGTAATGTGTGGCCAAATTTGGAGCTGTTATTTTAAAAATATTCTTCTTTTTCTCCTAGCTGGAAATAATTATATGGATATTAGACTTTTTGATGTTGACTGAAGGTTCACTTATTCTAATCTTTATTTTTCTCTTTCCTTCAAATTGTATGATTTCTACAGATTCACTAGGTTTTCTTTATGCTCTTCATTCTGCTCTTAAGCCCATACAATAATTTTTTAATTGTTTGTTTGTTTATTTTGAGACTAGGTCTCGCTATTTTTGTCCGTCGAACCACAGGCTCACGTTGCCCAGGGTGCCACAGACTCAAGCAATCCCCAACCTCAGCTTCCCAGGTAGCTGGGATTCAGGCGTGTGCCACCACGCCCAGCTGTTTTTTGGGACTAGGTCTCGCTGTGTTGCCCCGAGTGGGACTCAAACCACGATCCCTAGCCCCAGCCGCTTCATAGGCTGAAGCTTACAGGCACGAGCCACTGTGCCCAGCTTTAAATTTTTTATTTTAACTAAAATTAGGTATACACCTTTTTTCTTGACTTAGACATCTTTACAGACTTTATTTTTTTAGTCTGAAGTTCATTATGAAATTAAGAGGAAGGTACATATTTCCTATTTACTCCCTGCCCCTACAAGTGCACAGTCTCCCACATCATCAGCAACCCTCAAAAGAGTGTATATTTGTTAATAGCAAGCCTATATTGACATATCATAATCAGGCAAAGTCTATAGTTTACAGTTTATTCTTGGTAGTTTACATGCTCTGAGTTTGGACCAATGTATAATGACATGTATTCACCACTATAGTATCTTACAGAGTATAACATCTCAAAGTCCTCTGTCTGCCTATTCACCCCCATTGATCTTCTTATTGTCTTCATGGTTTGTCTTTTTCCAAAATGTGTTGTTACAATCATATGGAATATAGTCTTTTCACATTTACTTTTTGCACTTAGTGATGGTCATTTCAGGTCCTGATAGCTCATTTATTATATTACCTAGTTCTGCCACAGTTTATTCATCAAATCACCTTTTATTAGACATCTAGTTGTATCCATGTTTTAAGAATTGTAAGTAAAGCTGTACTATCATCCCTCGGCAGGTTCCTTTGTCAGTGTAAGATTTTGATTTCTTTGTACAGATAACCAAGGAGGGATATTGCTGGATTGTCAGAGTATGTTTACTTTTGCAAGAAACTACCAAACTATCTTATATTGTATAGTTCCTGAGTAACCTTCAACCATATTTTATTCTTTTAACATTATCTTTTCTTTTTTATTTGAGAAGAGGTCTCACTAGTTTTGCCCATAGAACCACAGGCTCACGTTACCCGGGGTGCCACAGACTCAAGCAATCCCCAGCCTCAGCTTCCCAGGTAGCTGGGATTACAGGTGCGTGCCAACACCCAGCTAGATTTTGGGACTAGATTTCGCTATGTTGCCGTGAGCGGGACTCAAACCGCCATCCCTAGCCCCAGCTGCTTCATAAGCTGAAGCTTACCAGCACTGGCCATCTTGCCCGGCTTTTATTTTTTTTCCCTTATTTTTTTATTTTGTACATACAATCTTGGTCTTATTTGTACATTTACAGCCCTTTTCCCCTCTCCCCCATATTCCCCCCTTCCAGTGGGTCCCACCTCTCTTTCTCTGCAAGTCACTGTTTGGTGTTTGGCCCATTGTTCTTTTTATTTTTTCTTTTTGCTTAGATATCCAGGTATGGCTTTATAGCAGGTAACTAATCCAAGCATGTCTGATGACCTCTTGTCATTGGGTTTGTGGAGCTAGTGTCCTGGCTCCTTGGTTGTGGCACTTTTTTTTGATGGAGGTGATTGTCTCCTTTTCTCCAGACCTGTGTATTAAGTACCAGGGTATTATGCCACCTCATTCGTGTTGGCGGTCTCTTCCATTCTGACGTTTGTTCCATTTGCTGCTTCCAGATCTTGTTTTGGTGTCTGGGGTTGGGCTCACAACTCCCAGCAATTTGTGGTAGAGAGATCCCCTAGTGGGGGCAATCTCTGGAGGGTGGATGGTCCATCTCTTCTCCTCTACCCTGTTTTGCAGGTCTGAGTGGGGCCACAGTCCCATCTCTGTGGCTTTTCTCATCCATTGTGGTAGGAGGTTGCTTCGCTAGTGTTGACACGTCACTGCATCAGGGGTTTGGTTCCATATATCCCCTTAAACATTGTCATTGTAGCTGTTATAGGCCTTCTCTTTAGTAGGATTTGCAGTTTTGTCTCATATGGTTCCAGTCATGCTCCGTTTGGGTCTCACTCAGGAGACTGATGTGTCCAGGGCCTTTATTCTCCTCTCATGTGTCTAGCAGGATTGATTTTTCTCCTCATTCCTACGAGAGTTTGTTAGAGGTGGGAGAACAGCAGAGGAGACCCACCTCTTGCCTACCTACACACTGGCAGGTGTACCACCTCCATCCCTGAACATCTTTTAACATTATCTTAATTCGTTTAAGCTTGTTTTCCTTTACCTCATTGACTTGTGATGACTGCTTAACAGTCATTTTATATAGTAAGTCCTGTCGTATCTAGCTCTTCTCAGTATTGATTTCTGTTGAGTGTCTATTTTCTTGAGAATGGATCACATTTTCCTGTTGTATCATATGTCAAGAAATTTTGGATTGTATCTTGTACATGTGTTTGGACACTTTGGATTCTCTTATATTCCTGTGGTGTTGGTACTTTTGTTTTCGTAGTCAGTTAACTTGGCTAGATTCAAACTGCTATCTTATTTGAGGTGAGTAGCAGTTCTAATCCCAGTTCTTTTCAACCTCTTTAACTTTATTATGAATATGTAAGATATAAATAATTAGAGAAAATAATATAAGAAATATCATGAAATGCATTACCTAACTGCAGCTATTACTGATGACCAATAATTTAAGTGTTATTTAAACAAATTTATTTAAATTTAAGTATTACATAATTTTATCTAAAAATGTCAACATCTAAAAAATGCAAACTTAAAAATGAAAATACACTTGATCTTAGCCAAAAGGCTGAGAAGTGATAAAAAAATGAAAATAGCCACTGTACCATTACCCCTCACCAAACAAAGTTTAATAATAATTGCTTTGTATCATCAGTTCTCTAGGCAGTATTTACATTACACTAACATTTTCATTTTGTTTAGAGTCCGCTGTATAATTGATTGATGACTTTCATTTATTTAATCAATTATATAGATTCTTGCTTTCACTTGCTGTTATTTTCTTGTGGTTTCCCAGTCTGGATTTTGCTGCTTCCTTATAGTATTGTATAACTATTTTTAAACTGATAAAGCTACAGATTTTACTAGCTCCTCCTGCCAGATTATATACAAGTTTTCCTTTACTTTGGTGGCCCTCACCTGGGTAACTGCCTTGTTACCCATTATATGTTATTGTATCCAGGTTCAAACTTCAGAATTAGTTAATTACTCATTTTATAATTCTTATTTCACTCTTAAGGAAATGTTTACTATTCAAGGCATAAGATTACTAACAAATGTTGTAGCCCAAAAGAAAGTATGCTTTCTGAAAATTTAGCATTAAATACAGTTTTCTTTTTATTTCTTTCCATTTAATAATTAAGGAGGAGAAGATTCAGGTCATGCCACTTCATCCCAGGAACCTAGTGGATGCTCAAATCAGAGACCTACAGAGGACCTTACCATCAGAGTAGAAAGGTTAGTTCTTATTTTCATAAATAGTATGTTTTGGAAAATATTAGATATTTGTTGAAAAAATGATAGTTTTTGGTTATTTCATTAGTTTGAATTAAAGCTAAAATTCCACAAATGAAATTTAAGAATTCTGGGTTAGATTTTTTTTCACCTGACTTGCTTGTATCCTTAAAGATGATATTCAGAAGAATGTATCTGTGTTTTTGAAGTCATCTTTAGGTCTGATCTTTCTAAGAATCTTTTATTAACTGGTATTATGTACATATTTCTTCTATCATTTGTGGTTTTATTTCTCTATACCATGTGGTAAATTATAAATGGACAAGGACTTCAGCTAATTTTTGACTATTGAGCCTAGTTCTACGTGTCTAGTTAATGTGTATTGGTTGGTCAAATAATAAATTTCTGACTATAGTTTCTAGTTTAGTGTATTTACTGATAAAATAATTACCAATTATCTTTTATACTTTAAGAGTTAATGGTAAATGTGCAGTACAAATATTTTTATTCCTGACTTAAAATCATGTAGTGTTACATGTAATTTAAGAAAATTCTTTATTGAGAGTTGACATGTTGATGTAGATGCTATGGGGAATAAAAGTTCAAATGATTTCTGACATTGGATTTATTTATTACTCAGTAAAAATCAATTTCATTTCCACAAAACCTGGATTCTGCTTGTTCTTTAGCGTTTCTGGGACAGTACCCTGGATCTTGAGGGTGAAGAGCAGGATGGATCCTATTCCAGTGGTGAGGAAATAGTGTAAGGTGAAAGGAGAGTAGTGGCAAGCCAGAGTTCTCAGGGACTCATGCTGTACTGTTCCTTCTGTTTTACTAACACCAGACTCTCCACTGTGCACTCTTACATGCACCACCCTAGGGTAAAGTGAATTTCTAAAATCACAGAAGGATTTGGAAACTTGGGACCTGAGGGTGGTGGCAAGGGAGAAAAGAAGCAAGGCAAGTAGCCATTTATCAAGGGCAACATCAGGCACTGTTTAATTGCAGTGGGAAAAGGTTAGTTTATTTCTTAATAACTTTTACTCTTTTATATAAGGAAATATCTGCTGGTGACTGGGTCTGCATAGAATATAATGTTATTTCTTTTCCTCCCTAATGTCATTTTTAACTAAAATGTTAACATGTATGTGTTATGTGTAGTGTAATTTTAATATACTTTAAGACATAAAATATTTATGCTAACATCAAATTATAGGACTTAGGGATCATTTTCCCTTTGCTAGGAGTTTGCCAAATTTTCCTCTTTCAACAGGTTTTGAGATTCTTGTAGCTAAAAATGCTTTAAAGTGTTCTTGGTGTGGGTCTCTAGTGAACCTGGGCCTGGTCACGTGATGTGCAAGATAGACCAGATGGAGAGACTCCAGGCACTCTGTACTCTTTGCCCAAAGCCTTAAAGAATGACTGCACACAGAAAGCAGGCATGCAGCAAAGTTTGTTTGACAGTATCTTTTATAGTTACAGAATTCAAAGGAAGGGTGAAAACTATAATGAGACATGTTTTCTCATTAATTAGTTTTTTACTGATTGGATAGCTTATTACTTTCTACCTGTGTAACTCTCAGGATGATCAAGAAGATAGTCAAGGACAGGGATGAAAGGGCAAGGAAAGGGGAGTAGGGAGTAGGGAATGGATCAACCAAGGAGACTTCCAATTAACACAGCTGGAATGGACTTCCCTTGGAAACAGTGTGCTGTTTCTAATCTGCAAGTGTTCTCAGCAGGACCTGGTCAGTCCATGCCCGTGTGTTCACTGGGTCATCACAAGGTCTTACGCAACTCTTGGATGTGCTGATAAAAAGGATTTTTAAAAGTTTATGCTGTTTGGACTAAGGCCTTTTTAAAAAAGGATATTTATTAAGGAAATTGAATTAAGTGTTAAACTTTTAGTATGAAACACTTTGGGAAGTTTCTATCCATTGCTGTCCATGTGTAGACAATTTCTCAATAATCTAGGTCATTTGGTCATGTAATTAAAAATTAGTACACACTTCAAACTGTTGCTGAGACTAAGTTATCAAAATGAACAACCAAAAAAACCTAGATACTAATACCTAATACTAATTAATTTACCAACTGCAGTTTTGATTTTTATTCAAGAATTATACCAATTAGGGACTTTTTTCCTTTTGTGAAATTTGATTCATTAGTCACAGCAATAACTACAACCCACATAATATTCCTGTTCCAGATATCCTCTTAGTTTAGGTCATCATTTATACTTAAGACTTTCTTTTTCACAGTCCCCTGTAATAGACTCTGTCATGCACTTTGCCTCTGACTCACTCAGCCTCTCCAGGGTTCTTGGACTCTGAAAGCCTAAAGTGCTATTAGTTTTCCTGAACTGCAGTGCCTTTTCTCAATCTAGATAAGTTGGGTGCTTCTATCTTGTGGTATCATTTGATATTTCTGAAGACATTTTTTTTTAATACAGCTTCAAGGAAAAGTAATTTTATTAAGGGGAAAGGTAACTAAGCCAAGTTAGTGTCATTTAGCTTAAAAACATCCTATTTTTGTGAATAATAACATAAACTTTCTGCCGGGCACGGTGGCTCATGCCTGTAAGCGTCAGCCTATGAAGCGGCTGGGGCTAAGGATCGCGGTTCGAGTCCCACCTGGGGCCCGTAGCGAGACCTAGTTCCAAAAAAATAGCTGGGTGTGGTGGCGCACGCCTGTAATCCCAGCTACCTGGGAAGCTAAGGCTGGGGATTGCTTGAGTCTGTGGTACCCCGGGCAACGAGAGCCTGCGGTTCCATGGGCAAAAATAGCGAGACTTAGTCTCAAAAAAAAAAAAAAACAAACATAAACTTTCTATCCTGAACTGAACTTTCTCTATCCTGAACTGTCTTTTTCTCAAGGAAGTAAATTTAATATTAAAAAAAAAAAACAATTTTACTGTGATTCACATAATTTTAGGCATAATTTTTAGTTATATTTTGTGTATATCATTATTTTTTTTTAATTGTAGAATTTTCTGGGAAAGAGAATCTCTAATGCTGTCAATTACAGCCTTTTATTTGGAAAGATTTCAAACCTGAAAAAAAGATCTCTTTAATTTGGCTGTTTGTCCTTTTGAAAGTTGCAGTTAGTGTATTACTGCACTTTAAATACTTAAGCATGTAATCACCTAAGAATAAAAATACTGAAGTTTTGTCAGCTGTCTTCAGTCTAGGTCAGGGCCTGGGTCTACACATGCCTTACTCTACAAACCTTTAAAAGACAATTGGGCAATAGATTCCAGGATGGCAACAGTCATGAAACTGTTTATCATGGAGTAAGATTTATTGGGTTTTTCAACCAGATTAGAACAAAATTACATCTTTTTCTCTGAAATCTCAAGTGGTATGTAATGAGAGAACAAAGACTTTTTCAGATACTAGTGTAATACCATTATCACACACTTAAGAAATTATGTGTTAATATAAGATGCCTTGATATGTGATCATCTTCAGATTTCCTCAGTTACCATGTTCTTTATGCTTTTTCTTTAATTCAGAATCCAATCAAAGAACATTTTTATTCAATTGAGTTTTTATTTTAATACAAAGCATTGGTTATGTTTTTATTTTTCACTTTTCTTGCTTTGGACATTTCCCCTTTTTTTCACATTTTAAAAAAGACAGTTTATTAGAAACATGAGAAAAAGAGACACCTGCTTAGTCCAAGTAGGCAGGAGAGTTACCTGCTTGAACATTTTCAGAAGAGTCTTGGCTTTATTTCTTTTTTTCTTTTTTTTTAAATTATAGTTTTATTTTGTTCTTTGGGTTACAACCACTCTGTTATATAATTTTCCCCCCTCCCTCCTCCCTCCGGTGCTCCCTCCATTCTCTCACACCCCACTCTTTGTTATTTATTAGCTGTGCTGAGTCCATTAGTCTCTTTCCTATGTTAGTGTCTTTTCTCTGGGTGAGGGACTGCATTGTTGGGTCCCGGCGCCCCTTGCTGTTAGATTTTCAGTCTTAAGATTGTGTTTGGTGGCCAGGTTATATTCGTTTGTGATCTGTCCATGTTTTCTTGCTGCAGGCCTTCCTCTCCAATCCAATCCCCTCGCCTTTGCTGCTTTTCCTTATGGGTCTGTTGTCGGGCTTTGGGGGTCTTGTCTCCTGCCAGTGTTGGTCAAGAAATTTCTTTGAGTTCAAGCTTTGAGACTAGGTCTTGCTATATTTGCCTGTGGAACCGCAGGCTCTCATTGCCCAGGGTACTACAGACTCAGGCAATTCCCAGCCTCAGCTTCCCAAGTAGCCGGGATTACAGGCGCACGCCACCACACCCAGCTATTGTTTGGAACTAAGTCTCGCTACGGGCCCCAAGCGGGACTCGAACCGCGATCCCTAGCCCTGGCTGCTTCCTAGGCTGAAGCTTACAGGCACAGGCCACTGTGCCCGGCCCATGAGTTCAGGCTTTTGTGAGTGGCCTTTGAAGGTTATCTCCTCTGCTTCCTTTGGCAGTTTTGGTGTGGGGCCCATTATCCCC